>JBCJKH010052774.1:0-23721 GCA_039877255.1 Loriculus beryllinus | reverse complement strand
GGAGTTTCATCATGAGTGCCTGGATTTTGCATTGTTTAGGTGTGAATAATGCGACCAGAGAACTCCCAAGGGCTAGTTTGCAACATCTGACTTGAACCTCTTCCTGCAGTGATGTGTAGTAGACCAAATCTTGTTGACACTGGAGAAGTCAGTTCCAAGTAAAGTATGTTTTCAATTGGTTCTAATGTGAAGTTTCAAAGGTAGCTTGAGGAGCTTGGCCACAGTTTTCCCTAAGACACTATGTTTATCTGCCTTTAAAGGGCCATTGTATCCACAGATGATCTGTCTTCATAGCTAGCAAATAAGCACTGGGAGACAGCTGGCCAAGATCTTTGCTGGTGTTCCCACCCAGGATCATACATAGATCCTAGAATAATATTTTTATTATCCTGAAAATAGTCAAGGGCAAGATTCCAGGAAATCCAGGGCAGTAAGAGCTTTGTCCAGGAAATAAAGCCTTACAGGTTATACCGTATCTGTCATCATCCATGGTTTTAGACTTCTTTACTTTTCTTTCTGTGTTGCCTTAGTTAAATGTCTTCTCTTCCTCTGTTTCCCCAAGTTTTCTTCCAAGACTTCCCTTCTTTCTATCTCTCTTACTCCAAACTCTTCTCTGAATTTCTTCACTCTTCTATGATGTGTTTTCTTCTCCTTCTACTTTTTGTCCCATCATCATTTTGTTTCATTTCTCTCTTCCAAGTGTTCCTTTTGTCTTTTCATCTTTCCAGGGCTGTGATCAGGCCCAAAGGAAAAAAACTCAACCCAAACAACTTTATCTCCTCCTCTTCCTTAATCCTCTAGCTTTCCTGTGAGCATCACTCATAACTGTTCTTTGATCTAGATGCCTTCCTCCCATCTCTTTCCTTCCTGCAGTCTCCCTAAATACAGGACCTCTATATCTTAAAAGCCCAGCATCTATCTTTGCATACTTACTAACAGGAATTGCTAACCACTGACAAAATGCTCCATCTGTGTGAAAGTGGGTGTCTCTGATTAATTTTAAAGATGGATTCTCACAAGGTATATCGACAGAACTGTCTGAGGAATTGTTGGAGCCACCTTTTAACGTGGAAGGTAAAGTATTCAACAAAGGATATAAGTCTTCTTTAATGAAAGAAAAAAATCTCTTCATAGAAGTAAAGATAAATTTCTGAGAGAGAATATTTGGGGCAACAGCTTATAAAGAACTTGCTACAGTACATGTTGCAAGGGGGGAGGGTGAGGTGCTTAGGAAACAGACATTGATTTCAATCCTCTTCTGTTAGAAGCTGAAAGAAGCAGCTTGAAGGAGAACTTAATTCCTAAAAGTAAGACATAGAGTTAAGAAAATGTACCACAGTATTGCGCTCTAAGTCTGCGGGGCTCTCTAGTTTATAGTAGTTCTCTTGTCTTCTGTGCCAATTTTATAATGCTGTCTTTACATAATTGTTATGTATTGATACTGACTTGCTACTGACTCCAAATATCAAGGTACCAGCAGTGACAAAGCAATCTATGTTTGGAGGACTGGCTGGGAAAGAAAGTATTGCTTGTAACTGTTGCTTGTAACTGGAGCTTTTCTTAAAGACTGAACTGCTATGATCACTCTATGTGATCTGCCTAGATGTAGGATAAAATAATCCAAGAATGTCTTGATAAAGTGAATAATTCAGACAGAGCACTCTTTATGTAAATGCATTTTAAATGCCTTTAAATAAGGACAGATGACATTTCATTGCAATTTGTAAATATTCTGTGTTTCTCTCATCCCTGCACTATCAGTAGTACTTTCAAGGGTATTCAGTATTGGTTGAAATTAATCATAGAACTCATTTCTCTCTGAGGAAACTGTTACAGGAATGAGTGCTTTTGGAAATATACTCATGGCCCTTGTTTCTATCAGCTGAATTTAAAAACTAATCAGTTTTCTTTTTGGTATAATTAATTGATAGGTACATTCTAAAACCATTCATTTATCTAAACATATAATCACCAGAAATCCTTTACGGTTCGAAACATTCTTCCTACATATGAAAGTGCATCAATATCATGTTATAGCATAATAATAAACACAAAATAAGAGTATTCATTAGAATACAATGAATATATATAATTTAAAATGCAGTAGATAGCATAATAAAATATATTTATTTACATATATATGTTACTGTTCTGTAATTTTCCTCATCTGTGCAGTGGACGCATTTATAATTCCCTATTATTTTGATTCGTCCTCCCGTCCTCTTTTCCCTAAACTAGCTGATGAATGGATCGTGGCTAACCCGGAGCTGACAGACAAAACGAAATTTACTATCAATGGCCTGCCAACTGGCTCGAAAATCCTTGTGAGAGTAAAAGCTGTGAATGCTGCTGGTGAAAGTGAGCCTAGGTACCACCCACAGCCTATTTTAGTCAAGGAAGTGATAGGTAAGATCCTCCTGCCTACGCTCACCCATAAATACACTCTGCTTCCATACTTAGCTCTGTCTTTTTAAGGCTAATACTTGTTGGAAACTGATGATATGGCTTTACAGAGCCATCATGTGTGGGCTAGAAATCATGAAACCATCTTTAAAGAAAGAAAAATCATAGTTCTGCCTGCTTATTTCTAAGATTTTATTTCTCAGGCTTCCAAGGCTTTTTTTTTTTTTTTCCTGCAAAGCTTGAACTTGATGCTGCTTTTTTAAGTTGTGCTAAACTTCTCACCTATTCTGACCACCATAGTATTTGTTGTTACAAAAACTGACAGTGTGTAACATTGTGGGACCAAGAGATTTAAGATACCTCACTCATTAGACTCTTCTGGAGTTGTAGGCCACAAACTCTTCTATTTATACTGATGCCCACCAGTTAGAGCAAAAGATAAATGTCAATCACAAGCTCTTGGCTTTTTTCAGAACCTCCAAAGATTCGCCTACCAAGACACCTAAAGCAAACCTATACTCGAAGAGTTGGAGAAACTGTGAATCTTGTTATTCCTTTCCAGGTAAGAACTCAAAATGCTCGTGAGAAAATACTCCATTTTCTTATACTGTTGCTTTTTAATTTATTTGAAGTTAACTTTGATAGGCCAGTGAATTAAGCTCTGCAGATGTGGAAGCACACTGAAGTACATCAGTGCTTGAAAGCTTTTATGCTGACTTCCCAAAGAAATTATGTTAAACCAGTTAATTAATTGGGTAACTAGCTTAGACAGACTGATTTGTCATCTGTCATCCAAAGGACACTCACAGCAGATATTACATGTAAGCTAATTGCAAGTACATTTCAAAATGGTTACCCTGGCAGTAGTTAAATACAACATCAAGGTTGGTACTGTGGTATTTAATCATTTTCCAGTCATGAGAAAGTTAAAAGGAGGGGAAGAGTGGGCAGAGTTTCACTTCCTATAGAAACTGCAACTTTCTAATTCTTGAAAACACAGCTATAATATTACTATTTCTAAGGATATAGCACATTTTTCCACAGCGTCGTGCTAACTTTCATTCCCATATGTTTTACAACAGTGACTGCCTATCTACCTGCAGGGTCCTTATTTTTGTGAGTACAAGAATTACAGAATTCACTTCAATTTCACGTCTGCACACTTAAAGATACTGGGTGAGCATAATCTGGCTTCTACAAGGCTGTTAAAAGCCTAATAAAAGCTTTGTTAGCAATACACTGCAAGATACACTGCTCTTTAGAAATAAAAGGAATATTGTAGGGTTATTCTCTAAAATAAGGCATTCAAAAAGGTGTGGGATTACCCTTTTTGAAGGCAAAAATTGTTTACCTCTGGAAGGCAAATTCTACATTAAAGCAGGTGGAATTCACTCTGACGTAAGTATCTAAATTGGGAACAACTAGGCCCACAAAAATGTCACACAAGAGATGTCAATCCAGCCTACCTAACCAACTATTCCAACTGCTCTTTGCAATGAAAGAAAAGAGTTTGGGATGGCTGGACGTTTGGCCCATTTCTTTTATCTTTCACTGGCAGTGTAGAGAATGTAAGCACTTCCAGTGTGTAAAATGCTTTGATTTGCAGTTTCTGCATTTTTTTCCTTTTTCTTTTAGAAATTGGAAATTCATTGTCAAATTTATCCATAAAGTTAATTGTCCAATTTAGCTATAATATGGAAACATTTTCAGTCTCCTGAAGGGAGAAAAAAAAAGGAAAGAAAGCTGCATTTTAGGTGAATTAATATAATAGTAACTCAAATGTCACGTGATTTAATCAAGAATTCTCTGTTTCTTTCAGGATGCTTTTTATTTCCTGTGTGGAAAAAATGGGAAATAAACCCATTTTTTCTCCACCTCCTTTTCTCTCCCAAAATCATATACAAAATTTTTCCTGGCTTCTTACAGGGAAGACCAAGGGCAAAAGTATCATGGGAGAAAAATGGTTCTCCAATTGACAAGAACCAAATCAACATCCGCAACACTGAAAACGACACCATCATCTTTATCCGAAAGGCAGAAAGGTGCCACTCCGGAGAATATGACATGAAAGTGGAAGTAGAGAACTTGGTGGACAAAGCTACGATAGATATTCAGATAGTTGGTAAGTTTTGAGAAACAGAAAGAAGTGCATGCCAGCGAAGCAGACTGCAGCTATTCCAAGGCCATAGGAAAACAGAGGAATCCCAAAGAACATCTTTCTTTACAGTGATAACTCTCCAAATCCAGTTACTTGGACATTGATTTGTGGTCTCTATCTAAACCTCCCTACACAATGGCTGGTGTTTGTTAGAACATGTCAGTCTTTTTTTCCCCCACTGTTATGCTTTTCATGTTCTTGTCTATTCAGGATGCAGGATTTTTCCCATTGCATGGTATCCATAGACAGGAACGGTGGTATGTTCATAGTAACTTTGTCACACATGTAATGTGGAAGAAATCCTAACTGTTGAAGTACATGGAAGTAGGAAACACAGACAAGAAAACACATCTACTTTCCATTTTTACCAATCTATTTCCTTACATAATAGGCAAAACTGATAGTACAGCCTTTATAATATCCAACTTTGCCTTTTAGTCTTCCATTGGTATTAATTTTTCCAAAATATCATGTTCCTACACAATAAAAGATCATATGCACATTATAAACTGTTCTCTCAAAGTGGTCAAACTAAGTTTTCCATAATCCTGATATATCCTACCTTTGAAAAGTTTTCTTTTGCAGCCTCAGCTTTCTTTTGACATTGGTTTAGGCATACCTGTGTTTTAAGAGATAGAGAAATCAAACTAAGTGGAAGACACTTAGGAAAGAGACAGATAGGGAAAGCAAACAGTGGGAAATGTCAATTGCTGTATTTTCCTTACAGATCGGCCAGGCCCACCAGAGATTGTAACTATTGATGATGTCTGGGGCGAGAATGTAAATTTGTCATGGAAGCCACCAAAAGACGATGGCAATGCTGCCATTACTGGCTACACAATTCAAAAAGCAGATAAGAAGAGTATGGTAAGTAATAAGGAGTTGTTTAAAAGGCTGATGCACTCATAAGTTCTCCCTTTCAAAAATAAAACCCTTGAATGCCTAAAATGATGTAGATGGACAAAGCATTGATTAGTCAATCTTCAGAAAATCTGCAAGGCATCTCTAAAAATCCTAAAACACTCTTGTTCACTGCAACTAAACCTAGAAATGGGAGTTTTTCAGGTGATGCCAAAAAGGGGAGGATTAAAAAGGAAAGAAGAGGTGGATTCAAGGGAAATAATTCTGGTTTTTTTTTTCTTTTTTCCTTTTCCTCAGTAGAGAAAATGAAAGCCCAAAATATTAACTTTGAAGTCAATAGGTTGCTACTAGAATCAAAACATAGTTCTGGGTTTTTTTTAAACTTGTCACATTGTGTAACTCATTGCAAATCCTTACTACCCATGGCAAAATGGTACATATAAAATTCATAAACTGCTTTGAAATTTACAGATGAAAAGTGCAATATAGAGAATTTTATTATTTTCATTAAACTAACATTTATTTTACAGTTCCTTAACACAGTAGTTAGATTCCTACATTTAATACTTACTGCAAATTTAAACACAGGATATTTAGGACAATATTTTGGAAGCTGCCTTACCTAAAGGAATCTTTTTACCACATGCCCATCCCTTTAATACACTGATCTGCTTCATAGTCTGATCAATTTATTCTTTTTATGTCACTATTTCTCTTCCCATCCTTCATTTTTTCTTTCTCTTCAGACTGTAAGAAGACACGTTCTCTGTACAGTGTCCAGAACAATGACGTCCCTTGTCTCTAAATTACTGTGTTAAGGAGAAAGCCACAACAGCAGTGTCAAGGGTTCAGTGTGTCATGGATCATTCTGGTCATAGTTTCTCCACATTCTCTGTGGTGGTGAATTTTGCAACTCTGGCGCAGTCGGTCTTCTACAGAAACCTGTTTTCCCAAAGGGCACTTTGGCTCTTAAAGATGACCAAATATCAATGCAAACTGTGGCATGGGGAACTCAGTACAGGTTCATATTTAGGAAAGCAAGAAAACTGTATCGGACGTAGTAAAGCAAAGCAAAAAACACTGCTGTGGTCATATTGCACTTTATATGAATTCCATTTTCAGCATTAACTTCTTTCATCTCTTTCTTATTTAAGTACTGTGTACTAGCATAGAATTCACATGTCCTGTTTACAGCTGCAAGACTAAAGCGCTAAAACCCACCTCCCCATCTGAGCCTTTAGATATCAGAGGAACACATGTATAAAATTACATTTCTCACAAATATGCAACCTGTGGAACAGGGGGCAGATTCATGCATTCGTCTCTTGTGAGTACATGTCACAGTAGACACTATTTTCTGCTCCAGCCTGCAGTTTTCTTGTCTGCAGCTGTACCTCCTGTCAGCAGCACAGGCTATGAAGAATGAATGAGCCTTCCTTGTCTCATGTAGTACAACCTTTGTACTATTGGATTTCCTAAAACAAGTCCTCCCAGCTAACAGCATGCAACAGTTCAGTAGACAGCACTTTCCATTCAGCCTTCACTGCTCAGCAGTGAATGCCATATTGTCATTATCTCTCATTTCATTAATTATTGTTAGCTTCACTATTCTAGTATTCATTAACATTCCCAAGAAAAATCTCACTCGATGATTGTACCAGACAGCAGTTAATGGCTTAGAGATGTAGGGCACTGGGGAAAGCTTACTCTCTGGTTTTGTATCCTTCAGGAATGGTTCACAGTAATGGAGCACTACCACCGCACCAGTGCCACCATTAATGAGCTCATCATAGGAAATGAATACTACTTCCGTGTATTCGCTGAGAACATGTGCGGCCTCAGTGAGGATGCAACAATGACCAAAGAGAGCGCATTGATTGCAAAGGATGGTTAGCTAATTATCTGTTCCTTGTCAAAAGGGAAGGGGTGTGTTTAGAGGCTGGAAGGTGATTAGAGGTAAAGCTCATACCCCTAAATCATTCCGATGCATTCCTAGCCCTAAGCCCATGTACAAGTAACAGTCTGGCATTTCATATTAGGACTTCTTGCTTTGCCACATAGCTCAGAGTTTCTTTTAACCAAGAGTGTGACATTTTTCCCATTTTCTGACATTTTCTATAATCCTGGATCTCAGACTTGTGTTACCTCTGGTAAATCTAAGTCAACAAGAGCTGGAAGAGGAGTAAAGCAGCTGTTGTGTTAGAACTGGTGTGTCACTGCCTCCCAGTGAAGACTAGGCAATCAGCCAGTTCAAGTGCTCCTGTCCATTGCAGGCAGGATCAAACAGAGAAGCATAACCCCTGCTTCACATCTCTTGCAGGTAGAGCTGGAGAGATTCTGAGACTGCTGTCAGAAATCCTGACATTTCAGAAACTGTCAGTTTGATATGGTACTGTAAACTTTAAACAAATAAACCAGAAAATAGTTGCCCCTTTATGGAAAGGGAATTCTACAAACAGGTGGTTTAAAGGAAGAAAATCAAACCAGATCACCTGAATTTGTCTGAAAGGAAGGAGCACATGACTGCCATGATGCAGAAGACAAACAACTTGTCCAACCCACCCTAAGCTGCACTGAAGTCAGTATGAGAGCTTGGATCAGGTTTCAGTGAACAAAGATGTTTAATGATACCTATGCACACGAATAGATCTCAGTCTGTCCAGTTGTTTTAAATGCCAGCTTTGTTTGTGGGTGAAAGTGATTTATTGATGATAACCTCAATTGTAGAGCAGGGATAAAGTGTTGGTAAGAAACTAAATTTTACTACCATGCCTTCCTTGTACAAAACCTACATCCATTCAGGTATCTGTATTGTTAGTGCACTGTACGAAGCAGAAAGAAAATGGATTTTCAGATACAGCGTTAGTCTATAATCAGAGCAAACTGTGAAAAGTAATTGGCAATAGAGTGAACAAGGCTTGACAAGACAGGCATCCTGCAGTATGTCAGTCAAGATTCATTCTGTTTTGTAACATGCAGTGCACATAGGCAAGTGCACAGGATATCTATGCATTATTTTATGTACCACCTGCTCAGGAAACAAAAGAGAAGCTCTCAGACATCTATACTACAGCATGACCAAGGGCTATAGTCACTTCACAGGCCTACTTCCAGCCTCCCTACAAGTGCAATTATAAGAGTCACATTGGTACCTAAAGCAATGCAGATCAGAATTGACTCTGCAGCTGTTTAAAATGGATGGGTATTTAGCTACATGTTGACACTCTTTTTATAAATATTTTATTTTCATTTCATAGGTAAAGTCTACAAATACCCAGTTTACGATGATTTTGACTTCACTGAACGACCGATGTTTACTCAGCCTCTAGTCAACACATTTGCTGTAGCTGGTTACAATGCTACTTTGAACTGCAGTGTTCGGGGCAACCCCAAGGTACAGCATCACTCATAACAGTATCAGTTAAAATACAAGAGAATTTAACCTGATAATAAATCCTGTAAGACCATTTTTACTATTTGTCTCACTCAAAATCCAGACTGAAGACAAAAAGAGTGGTGTGGGCTCTAAAGAATGCAGAAAAGGTTCTACTTCCCTGTGTTACAGGCATTATAAGAGTTACTAAATCCACAGATAATTCAGTGAAAGTGTAGAACCTCAGCAAAAGGCTGGGCTATACTGGGACCAGCACTGACAACAGATGTACAGTTAATGTATCCGTAAAGGTTGCTACCAAAATAAAGCCATAATTATTCCATAAAAAGCTAATTAAGTAAGCACATCACAAGAATATTCTGGGGACTGTACAGGCTCTCAGATACACTGCTCAATGCAACTTCCATATTCTTTTGAGTTGTGTCTTTTTGTGATCTGTTTTCTGTTGTGCGAAACTGAACTGACCTAGTAAAATGAGAACTCAAGGGTGTTTAATAACGTTTGCTGCTCACTCTTTACCTTCACAGTTTCTGACTGCAAAATACTGTGAAAAAAAAAATATTTTTCTTGTTGACTAAGAGTAATTGGAGGCAAAAAGCTATTGCTCAGATATTTGCTACCATTGTACAGCACCTCTTATATTGATAACAGGTTTACATTTATGACTTTATGGAATGAGAGCTACACTTGAAAAACCATGCTTAAAAACAGATGCATGATGCAGCCCATGTTAAGAATTACAGTTTCTTTTCTATCACTACTTTCATCTAATTTGTTATCCTTTCTGAATTACCCAACTTTAAATGAACTTCACAAAAAGTGGTAAAATATTCCAGTTCATAAGTTTGTGCATGTGGGCTTTCTTGTGTTTTTACCACAGCCCAAAATAACCTGGCTGAAAAACAAAGTCATTATAATGAATGACCCAAGGTACCGAATGTTCAGCAACCAAGGTGTCTGTACCTTGGAGATCCGCAAACCCAGTCCCTATGACGGAGGTACTTACACCTGCCGAGCAGTCAATACACTTGGAGAAGCAGAAGTTGATTGCAAACTGGAAGTAAAAGGTAAGGGGTTTAAAACATTGCAAATGCCCTCTTTGTCTGAATGTCTGAACACTATTTATGTAGGAGTGGAAAGTATGCAAGACAAATGCAAAAAGAAGTTCAAACAACTTTTTTAACTTTCCTGGTTGAAAATAATAGCATGGTTAGGACAAAATAAACTAGATTGGTTGTTCTCTTTTGGTGGACCAACATGCCGTGCTTATACTATATGATCTTTCCCCTCCTTCCCTCCATGCTAATTCTCATCTTTGGTGACGGCAAGGAATCTTTCACAAGTGACAAAAGTGGTCACTCTCAGAGCTATGCCACTTACCTGAGAACCTCTAATAAGACTCAGCCATAGGGTTCTTCAGGAAAACATTAAGAAAATCATCTTGGATCACAGACAGACCTCTGAAGGAAATGGCAAGGGGAAAAGGAGAGAAAGAAGAAAGATTAGCTCAGGGCAGACATTCTCTACTTCAAAGTTTTTTATTGAACATACCAAACATTTGCTTCCAAGGAACTTTGCTAGCAAAGTCATGTAGTAAAATCCACTGTTGTTCTTAAAGACACAAGCTAGCTGCTATAACTGCTGCACTTGCTTTAAGAACAAAGTATTCAAAACTATGGATTTTGCAAAATAAGTTAGCCTTCTACAACTGAAAACATATCTTTATTTTTACTAATAGATGAATTGTATGAGTTCCAGATAGTTTAGCATTGACTGGGATATCATGAATGGCAATAGGATTTGGATTGGACTACTAATGAATAATCTCAGGACCATATATTTCTACTTCCTAAGAAAAGATGGTGTCATATTTAGCTGGACTAACTCTCACCAAAGGCTTTAGTTTCAACTGCAGAATAAGCTAAGTTTTTTTGGAAAAAAAAATAGTACAAAGTTATAAGTAAGGAAAACTGCCTAATGCCTGCTGGAAAGAAGGGTCTAACTTGAAAATTTAAGGTAGCTGAATACGGCCTTAATTATACTATTGCTATCATGATAGTCTACAATGAAAGCCATAATAGTTAATGCCCTTATGGATTGTACTGTTTATTTTGGATTTCCATTTCCATTTTCTTTATTTTTTGATGTATCTTGTCCCACAGCTCAAATCTGCTAGCAGAAAGCCGCTGCAATAAATCTTTTGTTTATGAAGTTGAACTTTTAACTGATGTAAAATGAAAATATGCATAATACATTTCTTAATTTCATTATTTCTTTTTAGATACTGTGTTTAAAAGGTGATATCCTCATCCTGAATATATGATTGTTTTCCTTAATTACAAGCAAGCTTTCTATTTCACAGCATAACAGAAGACCTCATCACGTGAGAAGGTTGCTTCATCTTTTTTTCTACTTAAAGGCCAAGTTAGTTTGCTATTTCATTTAACTCCCTAAGTCCCCAAGTCCTAAAGTTCTTATGCGCATTTATACTCAGTTGTAGCTTTAGATCTTCAGGACTTCGCTTGTAGTACAACCAAATACTACAAGAAGCTGCTTATTTCTGTCCTTTGTTTTACAAAGATTTTTTTTATGTAATGTACAGAGTAATGTGAAATATTTTTAAGATAAGAAATAATTTAACTAATATCTCTCCATTTTAGGAAATACAATCTCCAAGTGTTGTCACGGATTACATATTATTCTTCAGCAATTCTTTTTCCAGCTGTTGTGAAATACAGATGCTCTGTTGATATTGGAACTTTTTCTCACTGAATATCAGGACTGATTTTGAAGCATAATATACAAACACGATGTCTTCATTCAGGCTCTCTCTCAGTATGCAATAATTTCCAATAAATTGTTCACCAGCAGTGGAAGCTGCTCTATATTAGAGTTTTAAGAGAGAAGTGTGGAGAAATTTTATTGCCTTTGACCACTGCTGGTGAGGAATCCTATTTCTTAAATTATAGACATATCTGAAATAGGTTGGGAATGCTTACATCCTTTTCTAGTTAATCAGAATCAATATATATAGGGAAAAAAAGATACAGTTCTGTTCAGTAAAGTGTACAACTGAGATTATGCCCGCAATGATTTTTGCTCACAAATGTTTATTTAACTTTCATAGGTCCAGTTTTCTGAGCAGTGTTTTGAAATAGAGAGTAAATAATGCACTGTGTTCACAGGCTGCCAGACTCACTTCACAGCTGATTCTTTCCATAATGGCTGCATTAAACATTAAAACAAAAAAGTTATGCCTGGCAACACATCAGCAAACATTTCATGTAGACAACATTCAGCAGAGTGAAGCACTAGAGCAGATTTCCTGCAGAGGTTGCTGCAGAGCTTTTGGTACCAAAAGACTTTAAAAGCAGTTTAGAAGAATGACAGCGGTACAATTTGTTAGGGTTATGATATGCACGAAATGACATTTCCAGATTGCTTCCAGATCTGTGAGTCTGAGAGGCTGACTTAGTTCTTAATATTGTTGACTTATGCTAGCACCTCAGTGAGTTTCAAGTATACCCCTTATCATTCATCCCACAGGAAACCTTGGATCGATGCATGGGCTTTGCATCATGCCCTGAAGACTGTATTAGTCATCCTATCAGCTAGTTGCATCATGTCCTACAATCTCAGTTCCTCTGGCACCTTGGGGTTGCAGTTGAGCATGCTACAGTGAGAATGAGGCTGTAAGAATTACTTCCTTCTGACAAGAATTAGTTCATCCTTCCTCACTTTTCAGTAAAACCTCTCACACCCACTGACTGCTTGTAACAGACATTTATAGACTTAAAAAGCCTCTTTCTTCTCAAAGAACATAATATTTACTTAAAGAAATCAACTGGAAATAAACAAATACTGTCACAGACATTTTGCTTAGGGCAGTGCTTTTGTTTTGCACCCCATCTAGAAGAAGTCCTGAAAAATACAGGCTGTTAGAATTCCACCTAGGCTATGTGTCAGACTGCTTCACTAACCTAAACCCTACCTCCCCTAGTTAAGGGTTGATTTCCTATCTACCATCACCTGGTGCAGTCCTACCCCATCCCACCTGGGTATGGTATTTTGGTTCTCTCCCAGTGGTTTGGTCTGTGAGTGGTCACCCTTTCAGAGATTCCTCGATTCCTCTCTCCATCCTGGTGGGTTTAGCTGTTATTTTAGGCTCCTTTTTGAAGACTGCTTAGACCAGTTACTTGTAAGGCTTAGATGTAGGACAGCTGTTGTAAGGGTTCAGTGCTGACACTCTTAACATGACTGGCAGCCCAACTGATGAATTCAAAGGCAATAGGATTAAGTGAATACAGCAGCTGTAGCTTGGCAAACCAGGGTAGGCTCAGGGTTTGCTATATGATACAGACAAATGCAAACGAGTATTAAAACAGCTAGAGCATAAAACCATAATTACATCTTATTTCACTACTCTATTGACTTAAGTGTTGAATTACCATTTTCTTAAATTTGCCAGCCTGTTTGTTCATTTAGGAGGGCTCCTTGGATGACTGCTCATCACACTGACACAGAGTAAAGACTTACAGATTTCTGACTCACTGGAAATGGATTGCAGTGTGTGTGTGTGTGTGTGTGTTTATAGCACACATATAACTTTGACCTGGTTCAGCTTTATTCCAGCAAGTAACAATCAAGGTCTGGATTCATAAAATTCTGAGATACAGTTGAATGTTGCCTGAATAAGAACAACAGACTCAAGACTATGCTACCTATCTGGTGAATATACCAGCTACAGTGCTATTAATACAGATCTCTGAACATTAAATCACCCTATTATTACAGATCTTTGGATAGTAAGCCATGCTAAAGAGCTTTATGTCATGCAACAGTATATATTGTAGTGACTTTTAGTTATGTTGGCTAGAATTTCTTTTACCCCTCTATTATTTCTGAAGTACTGAAGAACTAAAATTTAGATATATTTATATATGCTCAATCCTAGGAATGTCATAGAACTACTCGCAGAACAGTCTCGTATTTCTGATTTTGCATAGTATTTAAACAACCTAGTAGCTATGAATACTTTGGCTATGAATAATATCAGTATGCTACAATTTTTTACTTTTTAAGCTATTTTCTTACATTATTTTAGGTGTAAAATTAAAGCCCCTACTTGTTACTACATTTAATACTTGCTTCCTGAAGAAGTTTTAGTGATAATTATGAGCACAATAGTAAAGACTATGAAATTTCATTTTGTCCCCAAAAAAGGTTTTGCTTGTACTGATGTTATTTCAGAAAGGCAGTACTTTGTTTTTCTAAGTTTTGCTGAGTGAACTTAAAGGTGACACTTCTATAAGCTGCTCCATACAATTGCGTATACAATGGCTTTTATTGTAAATATAAGTGTGCTGTAAGAAGTCAAGTAAAAGATCTTACAGAAAATAATAACTCTACCTCACATATCTTGGAAGATGACGCACACACAGAATCTCATTATAAATGTTTTGTATTCAGCTTACTACAGGAAATATTGTATATATCTTTTAAATTTGTTGAGATGGATTGTGAAATATGGCTGTAAATCTCCTATTGTAAACAGTAAGGAACTGATTCCTTGTCATCTTCACTGAGGTTAATGAAAAGGTTCAGAGAGAGCACTATACTTCTTTTATCATGAAACAAATGGGTTTAAAGAATGTTCATCTTACAAGCAAAATGAAGGTTGGTCGTCATTCTAATAGGTTGATGGTAGAAAATATGCTGTATGAGAAATATGTTTTAAAAAGGTGTAAAAATCAATTGGGAAAAATTTCAAATGCGAATAAATACCACTGTAAATATTCTAATTCTGCAGTGATATATCAAGGAGTAATTAACGCAGGAGAACCGTTCTTCTTGGCGGGGAATAATCAGGTTTATAATAAGCATACTCCTCTGGGTATTCCATTTCATTCCCTTCCTCTCTTTCCAAATGCAAATGCATTTTCTGCATGCAAAGTGTGTATTTATTTGCTTTTTTAGATTAAACTAGCTAGCGTCTCATGGCATACAATGTATGTCACATGAGCAAAGAAGGCCAAATTAATCAAGAATATGGGTTTTTAACATCAGAGTTACAAACAGGTTAGACATAGTTCCATTTATTTCACTACTGTGATGACCTTTGACCAAAACCTTTAGATCTTTCCAGGAGATAGAAATTTGCATTTCAAAAAACCCAGCCCTCAGATAGTTTGTAGAATTATTGAAAGAGCAGAAGTATCATAGTAATATTTTTTGCTTAAAAGGCATTCCTTATTACAGGTTAGTCCTTGGTTACAAGTTAGTTCTTAGAATTACAACCCATGGCTAAGCTTAACCTACAGAATCTAAGGATGAAATCATGATACAAATGATATCAGTGAAAACTTTATAGTTACAAAGATATAATTTTACTTCTTTCCCTCTAGAACTTATTTTAAATTCAGATTCTGTAGTGTTCAGATATATTGGCTGTTTCTATAGAAAGGTGTTTGCTTGTAACCTTGCCCAAATCTAGAATAGTGACAGTGCAATTTTAAAATGACAGAAAAGCCCAGAAGCTAGTCTGCAGCATATTATGCTTCCAAATTTACTATTTCAAACCAAAAACATTTTAAGAAGTCAGAAAACCTGTAGATTTTGAAGTATTAAGGATTTTTTTTTTTTCTTAAAAGGCTACAATAGCTACAAAGTTGAGTGCTTTTACATAAATACACAAATAGAAATGTATATATTTATGGGTGGTTTATATAGTCAAAATGTTGAATTAAAGATAAGGGCTCCTATAAAGTAAAAAGCATGCTTTAAGTAATGTATATGTGGATATATGGCAAAGTACATCCTATAGTACACAGGTATGTAATTAGTCTGTACTTGATTATTTTGCCTTATGGAGTTTCAACATATATATATATGCTTCGGTGTTATGTGTGTGCTTTATTTTTTTTCCCTGGTGGAAAATACTATATATATATATGTGTTAGCTTCTTTGAAGCTATGTTTGGAAACATTTATCTTAAATGTTAGTTGCATAATTTGGTTCCAGTCTATACTTTAGACTAATTACAAGATTCGTAGTTACTTGTAGATATTAATATAGCCTTTACATATTAATGATCATTTTGAAGTGGAACTGGTTCCCTACCTTTTACTCTTCATGTGTTTCTATTCCTACATACTTTACATGACTAAGGATTAAAACATCATCTTGACATAATCGTAAGCATAATTTCACTCAACATTTTCTCTCTACTTTTGTGTTTGCTATTAAATTGTTACTTTTCTTTCTCTCTTTCCCTTAGTTACACAATAAGGATTTTTGAATGTATATTGGCATCTAAGGTAAGCTTTCATATGGTTCTTGCATATGAAGCTTATGACTATGTGTCATACAATGTCTGCCTAGTATGGCATGATTTTCATTATTTTACTTAATGAAAATTTTTTTCACAATGAGTAGCATGACAGTTTTAATGTACGAAATCCAGATTTTTATGAAAATTGCTTGCTATGGTAATTCCTAATTAGTACATCCCATTACCTTCTAATAGTGCACATTTCAACCAAATTTAACAGTGCATGAGTTAGCATGATTAATTAGCATGAATAAAATGCAAGTAATAAAACAGCATTTTTCATTTACAGTTATTCTCATATAGGAATATACCTCTACATAACTATTTATTCCACAGTTAATTTCATTTAAACATGAATGATTCTCATCACAATTGCACTACATGAGTTGAAAAGAATGCCAAAAAGCATGTTTTCTTTTTTTATTTTGTCTGTATTGTGCATCTACCTGCAGTTGGGAGTGAATAGTTCTGCAACAATGACGGTGTTACATGAGATAGCACAGTCTCATAATCAATAGTAACTAATAGCACTTTAATTGGATAATCCTTGTGTTAATAAAGGTTATAAATTCCTAAAATCTGTACTCAGGATAAATACCGTATGTAAGTATCAGCTCAGTTGCACTGAGCTGAAGCATTCAGAGACAGTGATATCTTCACCCTTCCAATGTATTTTTGCTTTAAAGCTTTTGGTGTGTTCCAGAAAAGGCTCAGAAGGTAAGTGCAGTTATTAGCAGGTGGTTTTGCTATTTGCAGAACAGAATATTCATGCCGATTTGTAAGAGGAACAGAAATGGTATGTAGCTTTCTTACAACAAATGCCATCCTTCACCTTGAGTTAGGGTAGAATCTAATGTTTTTTAGCAAAATATTTATCCTTTTTCCCACTGTTCCTTCCAAATGACATTTTATTTCAGTGAAATTTTTCAATTACATGAAAATTCACTCCTAATTTGGATTATTTTCACTAAATTAATGCTTCTATGTCCCTGGGATCTGGGGTGCCCTGCCTGGTCTATTAGACACTACATACATGTTTTTTCCTGGGCACTGAAAGAAATATTTTGCCTTGGACAAAAATATTAAATGCTCTTCAAAAATCTTTTGCCTTGTCCTTTTTTTCCAGAACACCAAAGAAAACATTGAGCATTCCAATGCCTTTTTTATAAGCCCAGGTTTCTATTACAGGAGTAATTTAAAATAGGTTTAGTTCAGTTTTTTATTCGTTGTGGCTAAGCCACAGCTATAAAGTTCACAGACCTAAAAAGTTGGGAATGGTACTCCTGATACTTGTTCAGTGAATATTGTCTCCGACCACCACTGAACTGAAAAGTGGGAGGAAAAAGATGTTTAGTTTCACATAGAAAGGAAAAGAAGTTTTGGCAGGGCTGGAGGAAACACTGAGTACAAAATGTCCCTATCTGTCATCAGGGCTTGTGAGCCAGGACACGCACTCCTGCTAAGGAAGATAGTGGCCACAAGCACGGAATTAGTAAGTCTCCCCTATGGGTCAGTACAGAACTTCCCACAGCTTTGAGATCACATACCAGTAACTTCAAGCCCTGGGAGAAGTCAGGAAGAAATTGCTTTCAGGGAGTAAGCACCTGGATCCAAGGTGACGACATGTGGTCTAATTTTTATTCAAAAGTGAATCCAAAATCTTTCTTCAGAATTCCCCAACAGATGAAAGTTTCAACTTGCATCACCTCCCTCTGGAGTCCAAAGGTACCAATATCCAGAATCTTGGCTTTATTTCATATCATTCTTTCACATATGTCATCCCACCTGTTATTTTCAAGCAGCATGGTAAATATTTTGCTAAATACTTATACACCATTGTAATACCCAACACTAAAATAATTTGAATGTCTGCATGTTTTCCACAACTCATTATAGTCAGGTGTTTTTTCTATACAGTTCCCCCTGGGCTGACTTCCATCTCTCACTGTAATCCACCCAACCTGATGGAAGTCCAGGAGTGTTATTTGAAGTAAAGCTTATCACAGATCATTGCATGAGAGAGAGATAAACGACCAAATATATGACATCCTAGAAATGAAATTCATCGTGTGCAAGAAGACAGGAAAGTTTTGTATAGTACAGGGATTAAATAATGGTTAATTCTTGTGGTGAACTTTTGAACAGGGATTAATCTTATCACATCACACAATGAAGTATGCAGTAGGAACTGACTAAATCTTTGTAGCTTACACCAGAAAATAAAGGTACAAAGTGTCGCTCCAGGGAGCTTCAACCTGAAAAGTGTCTTATTCCTTGTTTGTAGGTGGGCTTTCGTTCTTCAGACTACTGATGGATGGCGTGCCTCCTCATATCATTGATTCATACATGCGTGAAGTACAGGCAGACAAAACTGAGGGGAAGTGAGAGTCCGTCCACAGTGTTTCCCCCCACTGCACTGGAAATTGGTAGCAGAATTACAGCATTTTAGTTCTTGCAACGACAGAACAAATGTGTGGTTGGGGAATTTCTCCTTTTTCTTTTTTTTTTCTTTTTTTTTTTTTTTCCCTTTTGTTTCTTTTTTTTTTTTTTTTCTGTTTTTTTTTTGTTTTCCCTACCTGCTCTTACTGAAAAGAAAGAATACGCATGGATTGCTTTGGGTTGAATTGAAATGAACTGAAGACAACAAATGTTTTGTAATGTTCAGCTTTATTTTCTGTTTGATACTGTGTTCTGTTTTTTAACGAAGAAAGAGGAGAAGCTGTGTAATAAACCTGAGGAGGCAGTCAGTGTTTGTACTTGGTGGTACAAAGCATATACTTCTCAGACTGAAAGTACATGGATTAGCCAGTAGCTGTGCAATAAGACCCTTGGAAAACATACCTCTTTGATAATGTATCTTATTCACCTGAGAATTGTTTAACAGAATACAGTTTTACTATAACATACATAATGCATATGTACTTAATGATCATTTATGCTGAATATATCTTCCTTTAGAAGTTTTGGTTTCCTAAATCCAACCCATCAGTCTCTCAACTGAACTGAAATTGTTTTATTTAATGTACAATAAATATGAAGTGTTTAAGATCTAGCAAGTTTTTGTTTAGTATCTTTGCAGGCTTTTATTCTGGCTCATGTTATCACATTTCTTGTTAATTTCCACATACTGTAAAGCAGGAACTTCAGCCCACCACACTGAGTGGAAAAATGTATCACCTGTCACCAAATCCAATGGGTTTACAGTTTAACATACATGACACAGAATGTGAGCAAAGATAAACACAATAGATACATAATTTTGTATCTATGCATTTTCAATATTTTAAATATTACAAATGCCAAGCATGACAGCTTCCCATCAGTCTGGATCTGCACCCCTTCCTCAGCAGTTCATGATGATTTTGCAGGTATTGCAGCAGAAAATGGACCACTAGTGAGTTACCATGCAAGGCAGAGAGGTAAAATGGCTCCATTAGCTTTCCAACTCCAGTGTCACTAACCTCCAAGTATTTCAGGGGTGGGGGTGACTGTAAATCTCCAACAAACTCTGAGGCATGTGAGACACAAGGTCACACACTATTTGGCCAGACTCTCAATTCCCTGTTGCTCTGTCATTTATTTACCAGTTATCACTCTGACTGTATGGATAGGGTAGGTTATGTGCTTACTGACTAATGATTGATCTCCAATTATGGTTTATAAAGATAAAGGTCTATTTAGACCAGCAGTACCTTACAAGATGGTTACTTGACATCAGTGCATTTTCAAACATCCAACAGTCAGTAATTATGCAACAAAATAATGCGTTACTATTAACTGCCATGGCTGAACTGCTGTTTCTGCATTTGAATTGCCACTTCTTTCACTTGGGGGATCCGAATGCTTTTCCTCACTTTGTAAATCTTACTCACCCTAAGATCTTCCTTCTTTCTATCTCTGTGATTGCTCCTGTGCTGCCATCTGTGCAAGGCAGCAATCTGCCATTCCCAGCAACTCTGGACGCCCCCCACAACCTTCATTTCACCCTGCTCCTGCCAAAATCAATTCTCTCCTACCCATTCACACCTACACAAGAAAGAAGGCAACATGTCTACTATGAATAAAATTTCAGAAATGATTAATAATTTCTCTTTATTCTATATCTCAAAAGCAAATTGTGATGCCATCTGTTTTGAAGCACAGGAGGCTATGGGGAAGGGTCAGTTTAAATATACGCCATGCAGGTTTAAACATTTAAGCACGTGGCCCTCATTTAAAATAATATCGATCTGTTGAGATATATTATAGTAAGCACCAAAAGCTACAGTTATTGTGAGTGTGTGCTTTTCAATAAGCCAAAAATGATGCATATAGCCATCTGTACATTACACACAATGTTTACAGTTTCAAGGTTATGTATTTCTCTGCCCCCTCTGTCTTAATATACCATATATAATAACCTGGAAGCCAGCATAAATCTCAGAGTCTGAAGGCTGTTTGCTGATGGAATTATCTACTCTAATTTCTACCAGATGCCAGCAGTGTTAAAAGGCAAGCTGAACTAAGCTGCTTTACACTGTTCGGATGGTAAGCATTATATTCAGATGCCCTTAATTCCTCCCCAGTTACATTGTCAAGTATTTGCCACTGGCTCTAACTCAGGTTTGATGTACACCGCACCAATAGGAAGTACTGAATATTGGGCTGTGGGTGGAATTGAGATCAGTGGCCATTAGTATGCTGTAAATTCATATTCTCAATAACTACGCTTACCAGCCAAGCCTCTGGATTAAAAATTAATTGAAAATTACTTTAAGTGAATGATAGGATGGAGTGGAATATGAAGGGGATTTCTAGTAGATCGAAACCAGGCTGCAGAACCTTAAATAGAGAATAACAAAAGATAAAGTTTTGATTCGCAGTGATTTGCCTACTGGTATTCTCCAGGGGTGGTGCTTGATACATGAAATAAAGTCACCAAAATCACAAAGTTAAGAAAATTCTAATGAAACCTACAGTTCATACCAGCTTAGGACAATAAAGACATACCAAAGACAATAAAAACACTCTAGAGAGAACAGCAGCAGCAGAATATCATCCTGTAGAAGGTACAGCCCAATACTCCCAAGAAGAAATGTCTTCAAAGTGAGGTTACACTGAATTTCGAGGAAATCAGTGGACCTGAAAGTGACCTAGGAGTAACAGAGAACAGCAAATGAAACCTGGTCATATGAGATAATGCAACAGTAAAACAAAAAAGCTCCAGGTGAAGTGAAACTAGTACTGATTTTACAGCTTACAGCTGTGTTCCCGGATATCTTGTAATATGAGAAACCAGTTTAAGTCTTCAGCCAGTTGCATTATTCCTATCTTCTGTTTGCAACATACATTCTCGATCAGCTAGTACATGCTGAGGTCCTAGGTCAGTAGCACTTTCAATGAATTTTTTCTTTTCTGCACACTGTCACATATAGCATTTTGGAAAGCTCTGCCTTGGTGTTCAGTTTGACTTACACTGCCCAAGAAAAGTTATTACTTGGAATAAGAAGGAAGACCCAAACATATATACATACAGAGAAAAATCAAAGTTAATTAAAAAAAAAAAAAGGTTTATTTTTAAGGAATCCAGAGGAAAATAGTTTGTCTTCTCTTGGCTTGCTCTCCTTGCCCAGGGAAGGACATTTGGCATTTAAATGTTACTGTTGTATAAATACAGATCCATTCTCCAATTGCTGTATATGTAGCTTGATACAGACATTGAAAAATTATGGCAAGTGCCAGTTCATTTTTCACTCACTGAAAATAATCTCACAAATATAGAAATGGGAGAAGAAAAAAACATAGGCAAATATTTTAAAGGATGTTTAAATAGGAATATGAACAGAGGCCTTTACTGAGAGCCAGAAGTTCTAAAAAATATTCCTTTTATAAAAAAAAGTTTCAAGCATTCTCCACGTCCATGGGGGGAGCAGGGGAGTGTAATACTGCTACCTTTTATAGAGCACTGTGAAGGGAGACTTACTCTATGAATGTCTTTTGTTGCATTTTAAGATTCTGGAGCAAAAGGCATCCTATTTTAAGCATGGTGTACTTACTGTCACTTGATTTCCACGGCTTGCTTTCCTGACTGACAAGTAAAGCTGCTCCTTTGCTCAAGCAGAGAGAATTTGGAAGTAAAACTGTATCCTGAATACTGAGAAAGCGCTGGAAGTCTGAACGCACTAGGCTTGAAATTCTCTGTTCTCATGTTCTATGTTTTGTGGCTGAATACTTTTTAAAGTAAAACAAACACTTCAAGCTCAGTAAAAAGTTCAGTAGGGAATCTATTTCCTCCTCTGCTGACGCTGCTCTTATTTATTACACCACTTACTTTTCCCTCCACTTCTTTTCTGAGTTTGCTTTCTTCTTCTTTCCCTCTTGGTATCACAAAATCCTTAAGCAATTTCTCCATAAATACCAGTACCATTATGGTCATCGACCACAGCAATGCACAGGGTACTAAAAGAAACAGTGTTAGGCATAACCCAAGCCCTGTGATTCCAGTGGACTGGAGATCTGGCTGATTGTGAATCTGTCACACTTCCATTTGTCCTCCTCTAGTTGACTGCTACTGATTCTTTCTTTATTATGCTGCGTATTACTCCCTCCTTTGCTGACAGTTCCTCTCTTCCCTGTTTTGCTCCCTAATCCCAATTTTCATATCATTCATATCATCACCCTGCTAAACCCAGGACAACTGTAAATTAAATCAGTGGATGAATGACATAGCACTTAGGATGCACATACCAAGTCAAATGATTCTGAAACCACCCTTTTGCAGATGTCAAGCACTCCTGACCCTTGGAATACAGAAACCTACTCAAAAACATATCAGACAAAGAGAATCAGCTCACTTTGAATAACAAGAAATGGGTCGGTCCAGGAAACTGTGCTTGGCTAGAGAGCTGCAGCCTCTGAGACTCCCAATGGAGTAACATAAATACGATTTCTGATTCTAAGAAGATGCCATCTGGGTATATAATATGCATTAGAGGTTGCACTTTACACTTTCTACTTCATCTGTCAACCTACGCAGTGCTCATCTTTCCTTGGCTTCATTCAGAAACCATGTAACTTCCTAGAGATACAGAGATACATCTAAAGTCCCTCACACGACCAATTGAAATAATTTGACATGCCACGATTTCTGAAAAGGTGTATTTATTTTGATGTGTCTTCTCTAAGCACACCAAGGAGGTGAAGTAAGTCCTGAGTAACAGTGTTCAGCTCCTCTGTAACATGTAAGATCTCTATTCCCTGGGCAGCAGCTCTCCTTTGGTGGCAGAGGACCCCTTGCCTGACACAATGGGGATCCCTGCCTGCAGATACGGCTGTGGAGTCCTGCTAACAGCAAGGAAGTCACCTCCTGCCCAAGCTGTGTGTTTATGCTTCGCTCCAGCAAAACCACTTTGCATTATAATATGTGTGAAAGGAAAATCGTAGAACAGTTTGGGCTGGAAGGGACCATAAAGCTCATCCAGTTCCAACCCCTGCTATGGGCAGGGACATCTTTCACTTGACCAGGTTGCTCCAAGCCCCATCCAACCTGGCCTTGAACACTGCCAGGGATGGGGCAGCCACAGCTTCTCTGGGCA
>JBCJKH010052772.1:0-14723 GCA_039877255.1 Loriculus beryllinus | reverse complement strand
GACTCAAAGTAAGAATGGAGTGGTTTTCTATACCATACATACTTGCCAACCTGTAAGTAGAAAAGGAACTTCTGATCATCTATAAAGAAAACCACTTGTTTATCTGACATTTAGAGGAGTTAGAAATGGAAAACCACTTAAAGAAATACTCTTTAAAAACCCTTTACACTGACTAATGAGTTTACAAGTCATTAAGGTTACTGCTGTTCTTTGATTCACAGCAAAAATGTGCATACAGATGAATTTTCCATTACTATTGTCTCAGTAAGACAAAGGAAACTTGAATAAAGAGATGGGACTTGAACTTGTCCTCAAAACAGGTAGGTTCATAACTTTTCTCAAATCTGCAGTATGAAGGCAGTTGTATCAAACCGTTCTCTACCAGGAATATTAAATTTTAAACATGGCAGATACAAATGTTCTGTAAGTTCCCTGTTTTCTCTGGACCCATTCCCTAGCCAGACCAACTTGGAGGCTTTTGGTCTATGTTGCTGCCTTATAAGTCTTTTAAGTCCACCACCTATTCCCCTCCTGAGCTGCACTGCAGGATGAAGTTGTCATTCCTGGTTCTTGTACTCCAGGTCCCTTGTTTGCAGTCGAATCATAAAATCATAGAATAGTTTGGGTTGGAAAGGACCTTGAGAGCATCTAGTTCCAGCCCTCCTGCCACGGGCAGGGACATCTCCCACTAAACCTCTTATAGTCCTCTCTAGCTTAACTCTTGCACCTTTCACCTTCTCTTATCCTTTATTTCCACCTTCACAACTCTGCTTTTAATTCTCTCTTATCCACGAATCAGGGAGGCTTCTGTGGTACTGATACTGGTTTAGTGAGTGGATGAAGAAGCTATGCATCCTTTCACCAGAGCTGGCTGTTGCTGCATATACACCTGCAACATCTCAAGCAGTTGTCACTGAGCCTCGCAGCTCAGGTTAGTGCTACACTGCCAAATGTTGCTGACAGCAAATGCTTTCTACCCCAGTGAGGTTAGATGTTTTCCTATGCTGTTGTCTTCTTCTCAGAAATAGCTCAGACTGTCCACATTTAGGAGCTTAGCTTTGTATCTCCATGGTTTGGGTTTTTTTATCTCTAGGGCTCCTCTCTTTCAGCCAGACTTAGGTCTTCTTATTCTTTTACCTAACACATGGCAAAGTTAAGTTACTTTCATAAAGATATGGGGGAAAAAAAGAGAAAGCAATAACTTTCTAATTTCTATGTGAAACCAGCTTGACACTTCACTGTAAAAAAAAAAACAGTGGTGCTACCATGTGCATGTTTAAATTTCTTGTAGACCTCCCAAAGTTTGCCAGACCCAAGTCCCGAAACACGTATCGTATTGACTGAGGAGTTTGCAACTCCATTCGATCCACCACTCTTTTGCAGAAGAAGAGCATCTCAACGCTTATAGTAGGTGACAAACACCTTCAGTAGACAGGTGCGGTATTTAAGTACAGGTAAATACTCCCTCCTGTGGAGCCTATGAACTCTGCAAAATCCTATTAGGTTTTGAGACTGCTCTGCATGGGAAGTTTAAATTACTGACCAGCATTCGGACAGGCATTAGCTTTGACATAGGCACTCAGTCTGGGTCAGTGGTATCTAAGTCTTGATTAGTTACCCTGAAAAAGCATATTGAGCTGCTGCCTATGTCAGCACCATCAAACCATTTTTGGAACAAATAATGATGACTGTGACACTCTGTCACCACAGGCCTGACCTCATGAGAGGTACAGTGCCAGGGGCAGTGCTGAGTGCACCTGGCTCATGGGAGAACTTCTACCTCAAGTTCACACTTCTGACCACTGTTTGAGCCTTCACAAAGACCTTCTTACAGTCATTAGGCATGAAGAGCAAAGAGGGCAAAGTCGGTGACAGGCTGTGTGGATGCAAACTTGGGTGCTGGCAGCTGAAGTCTGAGCTCCAGGGACAGCTCAGGTTTTAACATGTAAAGTTTCTCAGGTATCTCCACCCCACACTGAAGCCCTCTCCGACTCCAGGAACCAGGTGCTGCTCCACATCCTTCCACAGGAAACGAACTGTTGCTGCCTCCATGGTGTGAAACCCTAAGAAAGTCCATAAGGACATCCTGGAGGGACTTCATCAGAATCAGCTCACACCCCTGCAAGGCAATGGGCAAGGCTAACAGCAAGCAGAGGCACAAACTCACTGCCCATGAAAAGCAAACTTTGCCATTAGTTTCTATCCCCCCAGGGCCTTGGTCAGTATTTGAGAAGAAATACAGGTTGAACACATAGACTTGGACAGTGGCTGAAAGGAGACCTTGGAATAGTCACGGATAAAAGCAAGGCAGGATGTGATGCTGGGAACCCCCCAGTGGTGCTACAGCAGGGATGCGTTTGACAGGAGTCCAATACAGGTAGCAAGTGCATTTCAGCAGCTCAAAGGAGCTGGCTTCTTTAACTCCTTCCTGCTCCGAGGCTGGCCCTTTAGGATTACCAGAGAAAAGAAGGTCTTTGTTCATTTTACTTCTACCAGGAGATTTGGAATCAGCTCTACCATACACCTGCTAAAAAATAATGCAAACAAGGTCCTTCTGTTTAGTCTGTAGCCAAGAAAATCTCACATTTTGAACAACTTTGGCCATTAGGATCAGGGTTTTTTGAGCACTCCCTTTTTTTTTTTTCCCTTTCACTTTTGCTGCATTTAATGGCTTGTAGATGGTGTGTTCTGCTGTGTTTATGCACAGCCTCTCTTCTACAGATCCAGGGTGAAACTCCAAAGCATGGCTCAAAGGACTGCAATATGACATTTAGGGGTATCCAAGTTTGAAGCTATCCAAGTTTGAAGTTATTCAAGTTTGCTGGCTACACTAACGGTTGGTGCCTCTTGTAGAAGGCCTGAATAGCTCTGTGAAAAGAGGATGCTTTTAACGCTTCCCTCAGCTACCTTCTTTATAGACAGCTACATGCTGCTGGGGAAAGGAAGTGCAGCCGGTATGTAGAAGGCTAAGCTTTAAAGCACCGTAATTGCTGCATAAAATTGTTTGACGCATGATTTAGGAATAATTTCACATCTATTTTATTTTGGTTTTTTAGTGTTTCTTGAGGAAAAAGTATCTAAACACATCCTACAATGGGAAACTTTTCCACTTGCATAACTAAGAAACACGCAACAGGATTGTGGTCAAATGTTCTAAAAAAATTTACCTCTAGAGCTGAGACCATGCATTGAAATGAGAGATTATAATAAAAGTCCAAACATAACCTTAATGATGGGTTTTGCTCTTTGGAAAGCTATAATATAGTGTTACTACTTGTACCAGCCCAGCATGTGGGGTACTTCTTTTGTCTCTGACACTTACAAAAGCTTTTTTTGAGCTAGGGAAACATCTTTGGATTCCTTAACTGAATCATGGAAAGATAAAATTAATAAAATTACAAATAAAAAAGGCTTATCGACTCCATCTACTTCAACAAGCTCCTAACATAGCAAGAGAGCTCTGCTAGACCTCTAATGCCATGAGGTTCACCCATTCACTGACCTGATCTTTGTTTTTCATTCCATACTGGGATAGAAAAATTCACCAGCCCTTTCTGGAGCTGCATGTCTTAACATGTACTGTCTGCTCCTTCTGTACTGGGAACACCTGGCTATAGAATAATAAGAGCAATAAAGACTCAGAAGAGAGAAAGACAGAAAAAAGGATGGTTATATGGGAAAGCCAGAAGATAGGAGAAGCTGAAGGGATAACCAAATTGAGAAGGAAAATGCAAGGTAAGGAGAAGGGGGGAGGAAAGTGGTGAGAGGAATAGAGATGGCCCTCAGAAAGAAAAGGGAGATTATGGAGAGGTATTTTTCCCATCCATCTGTTAAAAGCAAAAAAAGCCATAGAATTGCACTCCTCATTTCATTGTGTACTCGGTGGAATTCTCCCATCTGGTTTGACATACCAGCTGAATCTACAATCCACTCCGTATCCTCTACAAATATGTCAATCAAAATGACCTGCTGTGAAAGCTGTGAGAAGGCACCCTTGTGCTATCCTCACATGCATGTTAGACTCACACAGAATCCCTGCTGTATCTTATTTTCAATCACAGGACGTTGGAAAGCTCCTGCAGATGTTATTTTCGCCATGCAAGTAAAGGAATATTGTATTGTGACTATACCATGAAAGATGAGGAAAAGCCATGAAATGGGGTCCGGTGTGTGAGCTAGCAGAAGGGGATCAGTCACACATGGGAGACTTTGACAAAGGACAAGCTCAGCACTCTGTTACATGACACATTCTGGAACTGTGGACACAACCAGCTTTGCAAATATCACTGGAGAGCTGATGGTGAAATTGCTACAGTCTACCCAGATGTTCCTATAAAGAAGCCCTTCAAGAAACTCTTGAAGCATCGGTGATGGCCAGAGAAAACTTACAGATCTAAGTGTCTCACCTCAGAGGAGGTTTGAGGAATAGCTTGACTGTATTGCAATGTTAAGTTTAGGTTTAGTTTAAATCTGAGGAACCTGCCAGACACTTGCAGCCTGCTTGATCTGGGCTTGCCAATCTGGGCTTCCATTCACAGTTATATGTGCCTACCCTAGAGCTATCTCTTCCTTGTGTAAGCAGTACATCTAATAGGTAAATGATAATTGCTCAGGTTTGCACACCACTATTCAAATGACAGATGCCTGGACCCGCTGTTGCTGTTGTAGATACCATGAAACTTTAAACTATATGAATATAATTTGAGGAATTTGCCCTGTAAAATGTCAGATTTTTATTTTTTTTCTCAAGCTTCTAAAGGAGAGACAGAGCCTGAATAAAAGCCCTGTTTTCTTAAGATCATTTCATGCTACTACCTCTTAATCTTCTACCATATGCTTACTTCACATTTCTATTCCCTTCAGATAGTGGGAGAGAGTCCTATCTTTTCTTTAATTTAAGCAGATAATGTAATTAATTCTAACCTCATGCTATAAAGTGACCTCAAGTGAGAAGAGGATTGAGACAGTACTTTCAAATTTCTAGTACACAGTGGCAAAAGTGAATTATCTTGTGAGTGTGCTGAAGGGCAGGACGGTAGTGGGACATCCATCACCTTCTGGAGCAATCTTGATCAGTAGGTAGAGTGACAGGGTGAAGACTAACTATAAAATATATTACAACTGCATAATAAAGAGGCATTATTTGCACCTCTTTCATAGACAGGATCATAGTTTTCTTAGAAGTCCTTCATAGTGATGCAGAGAAAAGTATAAATCCCCAGTAGCCTCACTCTAAGCTCCTAATTCTGAGCATCAGAGACTGATGCCTTTTTATTAGTATCATACTCCTGGCACATGGTCTGAAAAAGCAAGGTGCTATAGCTCCATTTAGGAGCAATAGCTCCATTTATGGCTCTCCTGTTATGCAAGACACATTATTACAGAATAAACAGAACCTTGCCAGATGATGCATTAGGAAACGTTGCTACTATTTCCTTCTGACAGGTAGTCACAACTTAAATAAATGTGTCTGGGTGGAAAACTGATACAGGGGTAAACACTTGTGTATGATCCCTGATAGAGTCCTGGGATGCTTCACTGATTAATTCATTTCAGCTTTAGTGGAGTTGCTTTACTGGCCCTGCTGAAGTTACTTAAATTTTCAATTGGCCTGCAATTGGATCTTAATCATCAATCTCAAAGGTATGGGGAGACCATTTGAGCCAACCGGATGACTCACTGTCATGCTAAGCAGGTCACACTTGCCTTAGAGGGTTGCATAAGGGGAGGAGGAGGGAGCTTACCAGGATGCAGCTAAACTGATCTGTGCTCATCTCAATCAAGCCTCTGTCCAGCAGTAAATCAGATCCTGTGACAGAAGTAATCAAAACAGAAATCTGATTTGCAAGTGTCTTTGTGAGCTGAGGACTGTTCCTTTCTTTGGATAGCAGCCTGGTAAAATGATCCCTCACATAAACTGAGGCGGAAGCAGTTTTAGTAAGGCCTACTGTATCAAGCAGATTTTCTGTTCATAGTGAGAACATTGAAAGTACCACAGGAGCAGGTTCTGTTGTCAGGTTCTGAAATGAGGAATGCCAGTTCCCTCAGGCATGTTCTGAGAAAACCAAAAGCCTCTGATTTAGAAGAAATAAAGAAGACATGAGAAAAGTTGACTGGGGTTCAGTTTGTGCTTTCTGTATTTACACTGAGTTCTTGAGCACAGCATTCCCTGTGAGTCATCTTCTTCATGTCACTGCATTTCTCTTCCAACCCCAAACTGACCTTGGGCTCAGGCTAAGACATGCAATCCAGCCACTGATCTGCATTCAGAGCTGTAAGAAAGGAGCATCAGCCCAGAGATGTGCTTTAGAGGGGAGAATTCAGCATAACACGGGTTGATGTTTCACAGAATGAACCACATGAGTTCAGCAAACCAACCTCATCAATCTGAGGGTACGCATCAAGGTTTTGGCTTGGTCAATATATATAATGAATAAATAAATATTTGTTATTTCTGGTGGTTATATCTTTGTGGTTTGATTTGGGGAAAAAAGTGAATGTTGAAATATTAGTCTCTCCAGAATATCATGCAAGGTAGATAACTCTGGTGTGCCAGACAGAGTCCAATTACAGTTCCTACTGATGGGAACTGGGTGCTAGTAATAACTCTGCTGAATTTGTCTGAAGTGGAAGGTCAGACATTGTGTCTGTTCCTACTACCCACCACAAGCTGGCTTTGAAGCTTTTGGACCAGCCTGAAACACCAGCCTGTGAACTGCAGCATCTGAGCACAGAGGTGTTTCCTATCCTTGCACTTCTGCTAAAAAAGGTGGTGTCCCCAGAAAAGGACCAAGGCAGAAATGCCAGGGTAAAGCAGCATCTCTGGCCATCTCAGCAGACATTTGGGTGCACTTCATCATATGAAACCCTGTACTTGCTGTACTGCTGGACTTGCATTCCAGGAGAGACATCTGATCCCCTCAGGTGAAGGCTATTGCCAAGATATTTCTGTGGTTGGCCTTTGGCTTTGCAAAACAGATGTCTTTCTTTGCCCTCTGCTCACCTGGCTGTATGTGCCTTTTTGTTCGCTGACACCTGCCAGAAGTCCGCGATATGCTTTGTGTAATGTAAGTGTGATTGAACACTAATAAGAGAGGTATTTGGGTTTGGGTTTGTGTGGACATTCCAGTAGTTAGCTTTTAATTTCTTCACAAGCATTTGCATTGAACTGAGGTGTGGTGCTTTAAACACAAAAATGAAATAAATTTGAAAAGTTCTAATTAATTCAATAGCAAGAAGAAGAACCTCTTGATATTTATAAGCGATCCTGACATGCTGAAGTGCTAAAGTTAATGATAATGGTAACTATCTGCACATAAAATTAACTGAGCAGTCAGAGTTTCTATCAATGTTGAATTGCTTCTGTATCTGGCACCTTGTGAACCACATTTCCTTAGCTGATCATTCTTCTCAACAAATTCTACTGTGATTTTTTTTCAAAGTGGAAAAATTTTGGTTGGAAGAATGCTCATATCAGCTGATCAATCAAGCCAACCAAAGCGAAAATTACATTTCCAAGAAGCTGTACATTGTAATATTTGATTCCATTCCATGTAGAATCATAGAAGCATTGAATGGTTTGGGTTGGAAAGGACCTTAAGATCATCCAGTTCCAACCCCCTGCCATGGGCAGGGATGCCTCACACTAGACCAAGGTGCCCAAGGCTCCATCCAACCTGGCCTTGAATGCTTCTGGGCATGGAGCGTTTACCACTTCTCTGGGCAACCTGTATCAGTGCCTCACCACCCTCACAGTAAAGAATTTCTTCCTTATATCTAACCTGTATTTTTTAAAGAATTGCATTCTATTTTTAAATAATTGTCTTTTTAAAAAGTATTAAAGAAACCCCAGCTTTCTGAGTGAACCTAAACTGGGCTACATCAAACACATAAGCCATTTGCTATTAATGTTTTCGAATTAGAGATCAGAATTATGAGAGCTAATTTAGAGTGTATTGAGATATCTTAAAGGACAGCATGACAGAACAGCAAAGTAATATTTCTTTCCTACTGTGACACTTAACCACAAACTGAGTCCAAAGTAGTCTCAATGTGCTGATCTTAGAGCTGGGAATGAGACTTCAGGCTTCTGGCTTGAAATCCACACTTTTAATGCTATTAAAATAATCAATACAAATAATGGAGCAATAAATAGAACTGTTCCTGCGCCAGACATCCCCAGATGATACTTGCACTTAGCAGAAAAGAAGACATTTAATTACATGAAGATTTTCTGCATTACGAATTTCAGCCCTCTATAGCATCAGTGTATGAAGACAGCAGCTGTACAAGCAGCAGAAAAATTCACTCTCTGCCTCTATGTCTCATCAGAGTGTAAGAAATCTGGAGAAGGGCTTTTGACAAGCGTAGTGACAGGACAAGGGGTAATGGCTTTAACCTGACAGAGGGGAGATTTAGATGAAATCTTAGGCAGAAGTCCTTCCCTGTGAGGGTGCTGAGACGCTGGTACAGGGTGCCCAGAGAAGCTGTGGTTGCACCATCCCTGGCAGTGTTCAAGGCCAGGTTGGATGGAGCTTGGAGCAACCTGGTCTAGTGGAAGAAACCCTTACCCATGGCAGAGGTTTGGAACTGAATGATCTTTAAAGTCCTTTAGAACCCAAACCATTCCACAGTTCTGTGATCCTATGAATTCTTGAAACATTGTCTTTTGTGAACTGTATAAGAGGCTGAAATTGCTGAAGAAACAATTGTGTCCAGCACTTGACAACCTGTGCTCCAGAGTATATGTCTTGTGAGTAAAGCAAGGTACAAAGCTTCCCACCAAGCTGGAAAGCTAACCCGTCATAGTTTATATGGCTCTGTTTCATATGGAAATGCCACCAGCACCTGAACAGAACGAGTGCCTGAAAACAGGGCATCAATATTGTGAAGAACCCCATGAAAGAAAGAGTAGCACATGACTGTAGACTTTTTAATAGCATGAGTATTTAAACGTCTGTTTTTTCTGCAGTAAAAACCTGTTATCTGAACTTTCCATCTTGGTTCCAAATATCTGGATTTTATCAAATTCACCTATTTTTTGAGAAATTACAAAATAATAAAATCCATTTAGAAGGAGACAAGGAGTAAAATCCTTCAGGAAAGTAACAGTTCCCTTTAAAAACCTGGAATGAGGCTCTGATCTGCAGTGCCAGATTGCAACAATGGCAAAGGAAAAAGTCATCAAGGAAAATGCTGACTTCATATCACACCTGCTGGTAACATACCCAGCTGTGATTTCAAGCAGGGGAACGGTACTTCTCCCTCATCACTTTAAAGTCTGCTCTGTTTTAAAGCTCCTGCTAAATTTGACAGTTTAAAGGGGCATTTAATGGAATTGCTCCTTCTACCTTGTGTTATGCTATAGCTCTGGAAGAAGAACTTGCCAGTTTTGCTGAAGTCATGCAGGAGTGTGGCAATGCACGCTATGTGTGATCATCCATTTGGGACAGAAGCTAGATGGTCACTTGCACAGACCTTTTATAGCCATCTGATGATCGAATGACCTGCTGTGGTTCTAATCAGGGCTCAGCTCTGTGGGAACTGCCAAAAAGAGAAGGCCAAAGGAGAGAGAGAATTCAAAGCTCACATCATAACAGCAATCAAGAGGGGCCACAGTTACAGGCAAACCACAGAAATAAGCAGGGTGAAAGAATTATCCAACTATCAGAGGCACATTAACGCTGGTCGCATTCCAAAGCACTCATTACAGCACTCCAGTGTGGCTCCCTGTACAGCTGGTCAAATAATGCTCATCAAATAAACGATTTGACAAATTTTGCAGAGTTTCAAAAATAAATTACCCGAAAAAGTGTGCTTTTTAAATGATTCCCACAGCTGTAGCCTCGCGAGTGTAGAAATATGTTCAAACTCACCTCTTTCCTTCAGCTTGCTCACTCTCTACCTTTTCATGTTCCCCACTTGCACTTGTGAGCAACGTTGTTCAAATAAGTCTCTGGGTGCACATTGCAGCCTTCCTAAGCAATTCAAAACAGCAAGGCAGAGTATCTCATCCAGTTCTCCTGTGAACCCCTAAGTTTTAACAATAAATCAGCATGTCAGTACACATGACAAAGCCCAGAACTCTGAGGGTTTCTCGCAGGCAAGTTGGGTATCCAGTTGTGCTTCTTCACTGCTCCACTGAAGCTAATGGCACCGTGTTGATTTACGCTGTGTGAGGATTTGCACCATCATCACAGTGACTCAGGTCAATGCACATTTGAGAAAGGGTCCTGCTTAGTTGCTAGCCCAAATTTGTGTATCTGTTGCCTAGTCTATTGGGGTTTATAATTAGTATATCCTGAAAATTTATCATTTCCCACGTTTGAAAGAAAAACTAAAAACTACAGAGCATATATTCATTGCATTTAATTGATTTTTCTTCCTTTAATTCTTGGAGCCTTCAAAATGGCTATTTATACGTATCACTGTATGCTGAGTTCTTCTCCCAGATAACTACAAAATAACAGGTCACAGAATCATAGAGTCACGGAATCAACTAGGTGGGAAAAGACCTTTAAGATCATTGAGTCCAACCATTACCCTGGGACTTCTAAGAGCATCATTAAACCATATCACTGAGGGCCTCACTTACACGGTTTTGTAAGCGCTTAAACACAGTCACTTGAACGCAGGTCAGCAAATTTCTCCTCCTTCTGAGTGACTTTAAATGGCAACCGTGTTTGTACATCCAAGATTGTGTAGTCAATCCTGAATGCTAGATCAGACGGATTCAGTTCTCCACAGGTCTTGTTTGAAGGCCCTTCAGGTAAAAAACATGTGGCCATACTAATTTACTTTTTCCACTATGGTTAGGAACAGAGATACAGTGGCAGGAAGATAGTTTATTCCTTATAAACAAAAAGAATTTCATTTCCTAGCCCTGCTGGACTAACTCCTTCAACAGCATTATGTGTGCCTTTAGTTAACAAAAAGAAGTCAATGTAGAAACAATTGAAATCTATGCAGACACATTTATTACATTGTTTGATTTTGATTCAAAAGCCCTTTTGTAAGAGGTCCCGGATACCCGGTAGATCAGCTCCTGCTCTTGCTTCTAACGAAAGCTTCGTTCCCTTGAACAGTGAAACTGTTGGTCGATAGAGGGAGGCTTCTGACCACGGGAGAAAGCAGCCTTGCCAGGACCCAGGCCAGGCTGCAAACTCTGCTGTCTGGGGAAACTAAAGTGAATGTTCAGTCTTCAAGAATTAAATGCAAAAATAACCTAGGAAAGCTTTGGCTTTTTTTTTTTTTTTTTCCTTAAATAATACTCTTTGTGCTGCATTCATTTAGAAAATGGAGCCAAATTTGGCATTTCCTCACTGCAAGGGAAAAAGATAAAAAGTTTTCTATTACCCATTCACTGTAGTCATGATAATGAGGGATGTCCAAATGTAAGGGTTATTAGCAAAATTATACTGGAACATCATATTTAGATTCAGAAGGAACTTACACTTCACTGCTGTCCACTATAAGAAAGTGTATTCTACATATGTGAAACAGGTACCATTACAAACCTCCCAATATTTCTCATCCCTTTTTGACTTTTTTTTAACTTTATGAACTGACTGTGTCTAAGAAGGAAAAATAGAAGGATGTACGCTATTTCTTTAAATCCAGAGAAGGGAGAGGTTATATGCACCAGTAAAGATAGAGAGTAGCTTTGGAGATAGATTGATTTTCCTTAATCTAATAAAGTTGAGGGGCAAGGGGAGGGTGTCTGTACTGATCCATATCATTCGGGTAGTTTGAGCCCCTCATAAATCCTCTATCAAAATGGGTGTTAGCAGTGTTGCAGTCTCAGTGAAAAATTAAGCTGTGGATTGTACTTATAATTAGGACAGGAAGAGTGGTGAGTGCTGATGGAGGCTGTGCTGGTGATTTTAGGCACATGGCCAATATGTATTTGTTAGGATCTGGGCAAAGATGTGCTGGTTCACTCCATAAAAGCTCCTGAGCAAGCAAAGTAGTTCAGTAAAGTCAGGGAAAATTAAGTATAAGGAAAAAAGGGTTCAGGAAAAAGTAAGAATGAAAATGTGTATCTAAAAAGGGATCAAAATGGTAGAAGAAGTAAAGAAAAAAAAAACCAACACCATAAAACCAAAGAGCATTTTGACCTGTCTGATTCTATATGCACTGCTACAGTTCTTAAATTACAAAACCTTATGCATTTTACCTTTCTCTTTCCTCAGTTGTGTAATTTTTTCACCTTTTTATATCTTGCCACACCAGAGTGGATTCCAACAGCACTTTTATTATCCAAGGAGGAGCTTTCAATTCCATCAGAATATTCAATCTTTAAAATACAGGAAAGGGGGGGGGGGGGGAAAGGAAAAGGGTCTAGGGGTGAGAGATGCCAGAACGCACAAGGCTGGTGTTTTCCAGATGCAGAGTTACAGTCTATTTTGATGGTAATCCTACGGGATTGCAATTTGGGACTGTTAGACTTGTAGACCCAAAGTTTGAAGCCCTTTTGGGGGCTCTGTCATCTTACTGTTCACTTACACAAATCAGCTGGATGTGGGGTGAGTAGGTCAGGGCTCAATTGTAGCTGTCATGCAGTCTCAGGAGTTTTCCTGGGATGAGGAAGCTGGGCCTGACCTGTGGTCTCAACGCAGCATGCAGCAGTGCTTCTGATGGTTCTCAGCTAGTTCCCAAGTCACTGCAGGTACAACAGCCACTGCTTCACAAATGGAAGAGCTATAAAGAGCTTTTCATCTCTGAGACATCTACACAAGTCCTAAGGGAGACTCAGAGAACAGGCTTGGAGAGACACTTATTTGTGGCAATGAAGGAGTCAACAGGAAGAGAAGGCAAAAAAACATGTCAAAGGCAAATGAGGCAGAGTTAGTGTGAACACAGATGCTAGGGAAGCTATTAGGGAAGATCCTGTCAAGATCCTAAAAAGGCTAAGAGACAAATAAGGAAGAAATAGAAATAAATAGAAAGAAACTTGGAGAGAGAAATATAAGAAGGCAATGCTTCACAGAAAATGTGCTGTAAGAGCAGCTGGGTGGGTGAGTAAGGGCACTGGGCCAGCCCTAAAGAGCATGAAAGCAAAAAGAAATCGGCAGTCAGCTCAAAACACCACTGATGCAACCAGTGAAGTCATTCAGCACAAGGACTGGGCACCACAGGGTGAAGGAGGAAGAGGTGGACAGGTGAAAAAGAATGTGGAAAGAAACTGGAGAAACAGGAAAAGGAGCAAAGAGGAGGTTCATCAACAGCAACCAGCCAAGATCCTCTGGGTAGTAGTTGAGCCAGTCTTGTCATCAGGAGAGGACTTGGTCTTAGTGACAGGATGCAGAATCAAAGAAAAATTGCAAGGTCTAAATGAACGTTTTAACTATCGAGCAGGGATCTGAGAGGAAAGAAACAAAGGGAAAAGGTAAGAGGCATGAAGCTGGACAGACTATGCTGAGGGGAAGGAGAGAGCATAGGGAGAGCCTGGTATTTAGAACTAGCATATTTCTTCCTTGAAATGATGAGGCAATTTATTTTGGAGAGATTTATACTTGGTGGAGGGCAAAGGGGCTGTCGATGATCCATCTCATGCAAGTTATATCTGAGCCATCAGTGTCAGGTGGCACAGGAAGGGTTACCTTCAAGTCCCACCAAGCAAGTGGCTGTACAGCTGGTGAAATGCATCTGTCAACACAACTATTACTGCCATCCACGGATCAGCACAATGCCCTTGGCCCTGGAGGTCAGTGGCAAGGCACGAGCTGTTACACAGGCAGAGCTGTCATGCTCCTGTGGGAACCAAAAGGTTACAAGACCAATCAGATCAGCGCAAGAAGTAAAACCATCCCTCCTTATCCAGCAGTGGCTCAGAGGTTCAGGTGAACTGCAGCTTTATGGAGATATTCCAGTGCCCTTTTCCTTGGAAACCTAGATTTAAACACTCCCTTTCAAACAGGCAAGGGCCATTGTTGTCCTTCACAGTCCCCAGTTATGTTGCGTCTTAAAACCATTGTATAGTTTGCTGCGTGCAAATGCTGTACTAGACATTGAATGGCTGAAGGCTGAAAGAGTGTGGGAAGTAGATTTGGAACAGGGAACACCAGGGCTGGCACAGCTACAGGGAAATAAGCAGCACAGGACAGAGGTTGTAGGACTGCAAGAGTGAAGAGCTGACAGATAGAACTAAGATGCTTCTGCTTTCAAACACAAGAAGATGAGTATGGGGATTAAAAACTCCTTTCTGAAGTAACTGGTGGCATTCCCATTGGCTTCAGCAATGGCTTTTTATCATTTTGTTTACAGTGCAGTCATAGTAACAATTCTCAGTCATAACAGAGGCAGAGAGCTCTTAATGTCACATTTCCCTGAAGGGATGTGAAGTCTTAAAGCTAAGATTTCATTAGTGAACAATTTCATTAAACCTCCTCTGATGATATATATAGACACATAATCCAGCGCTGTTCAATCACCAGGCCTGCGATTACATCCCAGCTTAGCTGAAATACTATCTAAATTGTATTTGAACCGGGTGACTGACAGTGGAATGGCAGCATTTCCCTCAGTACTGGAATACGGCAGTGTGGAAGGGAGACAAGAACACTATGTAGAGACAGGGGAAGCCGAGAACAAAGGCAGAAAAGGTGAAAGGAAAGGGAAAAACCATCAGGTTCTCCATCTGGGGCTGTGAGTATTGTAAACTAATTGTAAACTGTTCACCCAGCAGCACGTTCAGCGTGCAGAAGTGCCTCTCCCCCCCCCCC
>JBCJKH010052771.1:24541-38841 GCA_039877255.1 Loriculus beryllinus | reverse complement strand
CAGGCATTATTGTGGCCTTTCAATAGTTAAAGGAGTCCTATAAATAAGATGGAAACAAACATTTTAGCAGGGCCTGTGGTGATAGAAGGGCTAATAGTTCCGAGAAATATTCTTGAAGGTTATTTAAAAAGGAAGAAAAAAAGACCTACACCTCATGCTTAGCATCTTCAACTGCTCATCCACCTAACTGCATCATAGGTTTACCAGATCTTATTTTCATCTTCTCATCTTCTGAAGATGCTCATCTTTAACAATAAGCAATATCACTGAAGAAAAATTTGAAACAGATGTCTTATGGATGAGTTCAGGAAGGCTATTTCATATGTGTGGAGGAGGAGAGAGAAAGAAAGGTCTGGAAAATGTGGGGGAAACTGGCCACCAAAGCTAAGAATGTTGTGGAAAAGCATTTAATATTTTGAACTGTTCAGAAGAAAGCTATGTGCTCTTAACACACTCTTAAGGGACTTCTCTGTCATTTAAAGGAGAATTATGTTCAAGTATCTGAAGGGAGGTTGGCAAGAGGATGGGGCTCAGACTCTTCATAGTGGTGCCAGGCACCAGGACAAGGGCCAATGGGCACAAACTGAAACACAGGAAGTTCCACCTGAACATGAGGAAGAACTTCTTTACTGTGAGGGTGATTGACCATTGGAGTAGGTTGCCCAGAGAAGCTGTGAAGTCTTCTTCCCTGGAGTTTTTTAAGAGCAGTCTAGACACAATCCTGTAATGTGCTCTGGGTGACCCTGTATGAATACGGAGGTTGGATTAGACAGACCACCCCCAGTGGTCTCTTCCAGCCTCAACCATTCTGTGCATCTGTGATTTTCAGCACCAGGAATTCACAAATAATTCATTCTTATGTATAGTGTGGAAGGGACTGTGATAAACACAATAATCTGCAAGGTCCCTCTATGGTCTTTCATATCCTGATATTTCATGTATTAGATCTTGAAATAATTAACCTGTCATAGTCTCAGGCTAGAAGCATTTGTCTTTCCCTTTATAAAGAAGAGGCGTAAAGAATATTTAGGAATACTGCACTTGAGCTTACAAAGACTCCTGTTTTGCACTGTACCCATATACCCCAGTTACTTTTAAATAACTCAAAGAACTAGTATTGTATCTCCGTACTACAAGCCACTCCAGCTATGTATAGCTGTATCTCCACCAATAAGTGCTTCTCATTGTGGGAATACAGGTGGCCTGCAAAAAACCTCAGGCAGTAGAAGATGCGAGGGACGTAACCAGAACAGCCATAAAACATCACAGATGTGAATAACAAACGTTGGTATGCAGCATATCCTGCACGGAAGGGCATGAGCTGATAAGCGGAGATTGTGTGAATTGTAGTGCTGGTGCTGATCAAAGCTTATCTAGTACAAAACCAAGGATAACAGTTGAATAGTTAAGATCTAAAAATAGCTTGTCTAAAAATAGCTTGTGTGATTTTGTATAAATATGGGAAGAAACTCAGTAAAAGTGATTCAGTTTGCACACACAGTCTGTCTCACACTTTGCTGCATCTCATCTACAACAAGTTCTAAATACCTACTAAACACCTAGGTCAAATTCAAGAGTTGGAAATAACAACATCATAAAAGGAAGAGGAAATACTCAATATCCCACCTCACTAAAGATGAAAGCTATTATAGCACAACGCAAATTATAACACAATGTAAATTATATTACTGCTCAATGCAATAAAAATCCTGGGAATGCAATACCTCAAAATAAAGCAATTCATTAGATTAACCTCTAACACAAGAGAGGTTCTACCAAGGAACCTCTCATCTTAGGGCCACAAGGATGATAAGAAGGCTGGAGCACCTCCTGTATGAAGACAGGCTAAGAAAGTTGGGGCTGTTCAGACTAGAGAAGGGAAGCTGCATAGAGACCTCACAGCAGCCTTCTAATATCTGAAGGAGGCCTACAGGGATGCCGGAGAGGGACTTTTTATCAGGGACTGTAGCAATAGGACAAGGGGTAACAGGTTCAAACTTAAATGGGAATTTCAGGTTAGATATAAGAAAGAAGTTCTTTACTGTACGGGTGGTGAGGTATTAGAATAGGGTACCAAAAGAAGTGGTAATTGCTCCATCCCTTGGCAGTGTTCAAGGCCAGGTTGGACAGAGCCTTGGGTGACATGGTCTAAGGTGAGGTGTACCTGCCCGTGGTAGGGGGTTTGGAACTACATATCTTAAGGTCTGTTCCAACCCTACCTATTCTATGATTATATGATTCCATGTCTTTAACACTAGACTGTAGACACATGCTTCCTCTTGCTTCCTACCTCTTCAGTTTTATGAATCTTGCATTCCTGCATGCAAAATATAAGAACACTTGTTTTGGGGCGGAAAATGTGGACCAGCGCCAGTAAGAATCACACTATTTCAGTCTACTAGGAAGTCACTGGTTTCAGCACCCAGTATAGCTCAATCTGTAGGTGTTTAGGCTAATTATAGGCTTGCCCATGACAAGAATGTCAGGTATCAACGTTTGCTATTCTGTGCTACCTTGCTATGTACTTACAATACTTACTATGAAAATAACACCATGTTTGCTTCATTTCTTGCAGGTTTTCCTCTCATCTTGTCATTTACCAAACCTCATACAACCATACATTTAAAACAGAGTGTATCACAGAGGGGAAGAAGATAAAAGCTGCTGGCTCTTTCATACTCTGTCTTCACTATGAAAAGCTGTACCCAAACCTAGTCCAATTTACCAATCACCAATCACGCACTTCCCTAAAGAATGCAGTTATTCTGAATTCAGACCTGTGTAACTGGTCTGAATTTGGTTTTGGTTCGCAGGAACATATAAGTAGGTGTAGACTGCTTGTAATGGGTAGGAAAAGGAAAGGAAAGTTTCAAAACATTGAAAAAAACAGAGAATTAATTATAATAACCATATTTTTCTTCTTTTTAAACAAAAACTGTTATGTAAGTGTCCACTGCAGTAGGTTTGGTTTTAAAAAAAGCTAAGCAGGCACACACGGGCTGTCTTGCAGCAAATAAAATTATTTAACATACCTCAAGGAATTCAGAATATTACGGATTGGGTTTTTTTCTAGTTAGTCCCTCAAATATTCCTGTACTACAGCACTGAAAGCTAGTAGGCAGCAATTTTTAAAGAAAACCATAAAGTGATTTTGTCTGAAGAAATAAAACCACGTGGTATTTTCACAGCTATTTAAAAACAGCATTACTTGGCATGCCCTTAATAAAAAGAATGTGTACAGTGTCAGATATTAATAATTAGAATGTTTTTAATCAGATTTTCATGTACACAAGAAAAAATATTGAGCTGCACCTTAAGAAAAATGTCAAATAAACCAGAGTCAAAGGAGTCGACGAATGATTACACGAAAAAAAGTAAAACTGGAGATTTGGACAAACTTACTACAATACAGACCTCCTCAAAAGTTTATTTTTACAGACAAAGTCCTCATGTACCAAACAATTAAATACAGCACTCTTACTAAAGAAAAACTCTTTTATATGCTGACATTAAATCCGCTTTCACACCTGGATGCACATGCCTTGCACATTGAACTGCGCTGCCTTGTGGGCAACAAAACCCACCTGCACATACAGGCACATATAATTGCCAGCCCACCCATATTTTTGCCTCTTCTACCTCCACGATGGTATTGCTACTTTCAGCTGCAGTGGACTTACCACAACATTGCTTTACCTATCAACAGAAAATCCAGGAATCAGCTTCCTGAGTTAAAAAAACCTAAGGACTTCAGGACTGTCTCTAATTTAAAAAATTCCTAGGCAGCTTTTGTCTCTAATATTAGTGGTTTCTCCTTGAATGCTATCTGGCTCAGGCAATTAAATTTTCCTGTAATTATTTAGATAAAACTAAAGTAAACAGGCTGAGTAATCCTGGCAATAGGCTAACAGTGGATCACTGGAAAACGTGGTTTTACTAAGAACATCTGCTAACACCACAACACTTACTGAGGTGTGTAAAGTCCGAATGACTTTCTTTTTTTTTTTTTTCCTCAGAAAGTTTAAATAATGGCAGATTGAAAATTCATGTTAGGCTGGAAATAGCCCATGAAACCATCTTTCATTCTGTATATCACAACATACTTCAGAGACTGTTCAGAGGAGTGTTCTGAAGTTTACAGATGAGATTTTTCATGAGGCTGATGTCCTAAAGAGCCTGTTTATATTGAGTATGGGATCTAGATCAGTAAAGAAATAACAGGAAATCTTTACTGATATGAATTTCTTTTGCTTTACAAGAAGGTGTGGCAGCATTAAATTCTGTTACTATCTTAGTAGCATATACAAACATATTTTTTCCTCAACAGTCTTCCATGCACAATACAACGCATTTTGCAACTGACTTCTGCAATCTTCTTTAGGATTAGTAATTTTTATTTCTCCAAAGATTCTGATCAGAGAGGATGTTTTTCCCTCATTATGTATCTTTTTTTTTCTCATTATATATATATATTTTTTTTTTTCTAAATACAGAGGCAAAATATTGAAATAGTGCATCTGTCATTACTACACTGTATCATGATTCCATGGCATTTTGTTTAATTTTTTTTTCTTTGGTTTTTTTTTTTAAATGTTCTCCCCTGGCTAAAACCTTTATCTAATTTAATTTACTTTGAAAAGTCAAAATCAGCACAATTTTGGCAAATATAGCTATGTGAACATTTGATACTTATGTTGAGGTATAAACTTCTTTACCGACCAGTTCTTTTTAGGCTTTTAATTTTCTGATAGTTGAGTTGGATCTCACCTATATATTTTGGACCAGTGCAAACCTAAGACAGATTTTGGGTTGCTTTTTGGTTGAAATTTCAAACCTCCTCAAAGTACCCAAACTCTGAAGTGCAACTGAATTCACTTATTACCTTGATTTTTCAAAGTGTTCTCTTTTAATATAAAAAAACCCACTTAATTGCTGGAAGGGTTTTGTTTTCTTTAATCTTCTATTCAACATAAGTGAAATCAACATACAATTACAACATCTAATGCTTTTTCTTAAACAGCTCTTCTGTAATATCATTACTATTAATAACACTAACTCTAAAGAGAATAAATGTTCTCTGTTAGCATTAGAAGCATTTTGTCTCTAACCTGCACCTAGGAAGTTTAAGGGTTCTCATAATACGTTAGTATTCCTCACGCTGGTAAAAACTATACAGCTGTCTGCATCCAGTTTGAGCTGTGATCCCAGCAGATTGTCAGCAGAATCTCAGGAGAATGGTCCTCCCCCAAGTGATTTTTAAAAAATCAATCTGGTTTTATTTATGTAGGTTTCCCTTATTATTAAATGTTTACATATAAATCTAAGATTTTTTTTTAAACAATTTTAAGCAATTTATTTGATTCCAAAGTTAGGCTCCCTGGTGTGTATTCTCTATAATTCCTTATTTTATTTTTTTAAAGTAGAAAACAATATATCCTATCTTCCAGCCCTGCTGTACTAATGCTATACAAAAAATCAATCTGCTCCGTTTTCTCAAGTAACTTATTGTCTAGACAATAATAAGCGCTTGCAAAACAGAAGGAGTCTGTAAATTTAAAGACAGAAATAATTTGTATAAAGCTTTGTCAAAATTGTTCTCCTGAAGGTGCTTTTTACTTCCTAAACACGGTTTCTTCATCAGAAACTAGCTAGCTCTGTAACTTGTCTTCCCTTTTGTCCAAGACAATCTTAACAATTCTAAGTACCTGTGAAAATTTTTTCTTTCCTATTCCACTGTAACATGAAAAACTAAGTGATTTAAATTTCTTTGTCTTCTAACCACCCTCCACACTATAAGGAATAATTAACAACCTTCCAAAATCTTTCCTTGATCCAGGTCTTTCAGTTAAATAATGAGAACTCAGGTCAGCTCCCTAAAAGGTTTTCTTCCAAAAGGAAAAACACAACCTAACAAACTTAATTTATTCTGCCTTCTATTTATTTATTTAACCTCCTGCATGCGTAAACCTGTTCTGGAAGAAACATCCGACTATTTGACTTCAGACAGTCCTTGACTTCTTAAAAATAAACAAATAAATAGATGCAGCATAGGCCAGGCTAAGCCTCACATCTCTGCACTACCCCTGACTGACAAGAACAGAAGCATTAACGTAACAGGACAAAACTATTTAGCACATGAGATTGCTCAAGTCACCATCCAGAGTTTATGCCTGTAAACACCACCTTACCCCTGCTTACTTCTACTTCCTGCCCAAAAATAAGCAAGCATGGGCTCAAATTCTCAAGATGGCTCATAAAAGATAACATATATCCACCCCTCCTCACCAAAAACCAGCAACAAAACCTACTTATTTGCTTCATAAACTGCAATCAGTCCTGGCATGGCTCAAATTAAAACAGTAATTTAAATACAAACAGCTTTGTTTCTGTCAGCATCTCTTCCATTATTTTAAATGAATAAGAGACACATTACACTAAACATCATTACACTAAACATCTTGTACTTATGCACAAACAGCTGAAGAACTAACTGCAAATACAGTAAATAGGTACAGGTAAATATGCAAATATTACCTTGTGTTGAAGGAGGAGGATGTTCCTGTGGTTTCTCTTGTGATAAAAGTCCCAGGTAGCTGAGAACTACGTATTTTGTTTCATAGTGAAATCCTACAGGCACAGCAGTAGAGGACGCCATCAGGTTGGCTTGTGATGTGGCAGTACTCTTATGGGGCACGTAGGGTTTTCTCCGGGTAACTGAGGAAGACTGTAAGGAAAGAACAGAGTGTTTTGTTTGAGGTTTTTCTTCAAAGGCTGCAATAGGTCATGAACTCAAACTTCACAAGGAATTATGTAACAAACATGAAGTAATATCCAGGGTTTTGCCCTGATATCCTATGCGCTCCTATTTGAATAAGAACCATGCAGAGTAAAACCAGCTGCCCCCCCAGCTCAGCAGCCTGCCCGCCTGCTGCCAGCAGTGGCATTTCTCACTCCAGTCTGGCATATATACTCTAACATTAAAGCAAATTGGACAGTTCCTCGCCATGTGTCAGCCTCCTAATGCCTTCCAACTCAATCACACACACAAATACACATGTATTCATGCAGAGAGGTTTTGAGGGATTATGAAGACTTAGTTAACTAAAATTTGAGGTAATAAGACAGGTTCAGAGGAATCTGTCTTCCCCTAAGCCTCTGATAAGTATTTTCCTGATTTTCTGCTTTCTCAGATTCGCTATCGTAATGCTACAAAATTTTAATGCAGAAAAAGTGACCACAATTGCTTTGAATTCATTTTACTGCTCCAGTAGCAATGGAAAACATATGGTCAACAAAGGAAATTCCACATTTGTTGTAGGGATTGGAAGAACAGATGGTAGTGTGTCCTGGATTTCTCACCTAGACATAAAACTTACAAACTAGAAATCCACACTTACCAGCAACATTTGGGCAAAGAACTTCCCTGTTTTTCTGTATTGTTTTGCCTTTTTTCCCCTCCAAACATCCAAATCAGAGCCCAAAAAACTAATGTGGAGAGAAATTAATATCACCCATAAAGAACAAGCTAAAAAACCAGCCAAATCTCAAAAAACAACATGAAAGTGGGGAAAAAAGCCATACCAAATCATAGATTGAAAAGAAGTTTCAGATTACACAACATGCTTTAGCTCCTTCTATTCAGAACAGTCTGGATAACTACTTCCAACGTGCTATCAACTTGATGAATCAAATCATTTTGGGAGCTTACCTTAAAGCCCTAAATATTATTAAGTTCTCCATCACTTCAAAAATCATTCCCAAATAACTAGTAGCCCATCCTTGGCCAAGGTCTAAACGAAAGGCATTCAAAAAAGTTCATGTTACAAGGGCAGCTACTTTACAGATAGTGAAGGAGCCAGACAATTTACTAGTGTGAGATTGCAGGTTCATTTAGAAGAAAAATATAAACCAAGTTTAAAGTTTAAAACATGTAGAATGAGAAAACGCTATATACAGAGAACAGGAGTTGGAGTATCTCCAGAGAGTTCCTGATTACACTGAAAATGCCTTGAGACTAAGAGAGTGAACCAAGTTCCCAAATCAAAGCACAACCTGCAAATGAAGCTTCAAAATTAAAAATAATACTAATAAACAGAGCAAGCGCAAGAAAAGCACTGACCTGTCTACCTATGCAAGATGTCTGGGCTAATTTATAAACCCCTCCTCCCTGGAAAGGAATTCAGATTAATAGCAGTTGTACCCTGGTTACTGACGATATACAGAACTATAACTGTGCTATAGCATGGTTCCTGTGTGAGTAGGTAGCTTGGCAAAAAAAAATTCACCGTCAAACTAAAAGCCATGAAAGGAAATGAGCTGGTGTAAAATTGGCCAAGTGTTCTTTCTTTAACCTTTAGCAACCCTAGCTTCTGAAACTCATTCAGTATTGAAAACAGAAGAGGACTATTCCATGAAGACTATAGTCTGGAAGCCCTGCCTCTTGCCATATATTTCAAAATGCCTGAAATCCTTTAGCAGAAAGATTCAGTTGAATACTTGCTATGGCTCGAACCAAAGTAGTGATGTATATAGAAAAGAAGCAATGTTGAAACTGAGTCAGCACACATCCCTGTTCCCTTGAAGTAGTAATTCTATATTTATGTTGCCTCTTCCATCCCAGAGTGCTCCTCAAGCAGTGTATCATGCTTCAGAAACGTAACAGATCACAGCAGAGGATAAGCACAGCTTTTGCACAGTACACAGTTACCTTTCAGCTGCTTCCATAAACTGAGTGTTTCATAAAGCAAGGAGATATGGTAAAAATAAGTGCTCAGAAAACATTAAGGTCTTTTAACAACAGAGCTGCTCTTAGGACCAGATCCTCAAATGTCATCACCACATCACAGGTTCACATCACCAGGTGTGAAAGATGCCCTTCACCAAAACACGAAAGCTCCCCAGCACATTTCACTTCCGGTTTGTTCAGTAGAGATCCACAGTACTGAAATCAACATGATTTTGCAATGCCTGAGCCACAGCGAATGGGAGCCCTTCCAGACAACCTGGTCTGTCCTGAAAGAATCAGTCTGACAGGTGGTCCAGAAACATCCAGATACTACATTGTGGATCAAAGAACAAGTCTGAATATATAACAGAGATTATTCTTCAAAATGTAATTCCAAATCAGCACAGGAAATGAAATAAAGAAACAGTCGATCAAAGCAAGCATGACACTCTATACCAGCACAGTGATCCACCCGCAACACCGAGACTTCATGCACACAGATTTCAGCATGCTTAGCTCAGCGTCTCTGGAGTAAGGATGAAAAGTGGGAGAATCAGACCACAGCTTACTTAGTGGTTAATGCTTCCCTGAGAAAAGAATGAAGAAAAAAAGCTTTGTATGAAAAGAAAGTAACCACTTTGGTTGATACATTCTGAGACGTAGTTTTATGCAAAAATGAAAAGGGAGGCTTCAGAATTTGAATGGAAGTAATATCTTCAGCTTCACATAAAAAAATGTCATACTGGAAATGCACTTCAGAATCACTATCCTTCTCTTGAGAGAAGCCCACAGCACAACAACTGAATTACTCATTTTCAACTGTGAATGACTGGGTTTGTTTACAAAAAGAAATAGAGAAATATTGACTCAGATACTGTAAACATCTCAGAAAAGGCCATTTTTCAGGAATAAGTGGGATTAAAAAAGGACACACAGCTTGAGAGGCCAAATCTGAGGAAGGAGAGCTTTTCGCTACAGGACCAAAATGGAAGAGATCCAGAAACTGTTCAAGAGAGTAAGACAAAAGCTTGTAAGGGAGATGTAATGGAGCAGAGCAAAATAGGGCATTATACAGACTACATGAGCCTCAAATGAAAGGCAAGAGGGTTACTTCTGGTGTAACAGTAAAAAAAAAAAATGACCTTTCTTAATTCCTGCACCCTTGGGGGAATAAAAAGCTACCTACCCCTTTGAAGCTTGCTTACTTGCTACTCCTCCGACTCCGCTGTTGCTTGTTTCATGTGGGCTGAGCTGCTCAGCCGACCTGAGAACAGGAGTTCTAGTCAGGCTGACATTTCTTCATGCAATCTGTTGCATCCTAATCCACAGAAGAGTTTACACCAGATAATGAGAAAGGCAAGCCTACCAATTAATAGTGTGAATATAATCCCCTCACGATGAGGCTCTGCTATGCTTCCATCCTTACTTGCAAAAGCACTAAGCTGTGTTTACCGTGCAAAACTTCAAAGCCAAAGTGCAACAGCACTATGGTAACTGCCCGTAAGAAAGGTTCACCAGTTGCCACTAAGAGCCACTGTGCATTTATTCGACTGTTGCAAGTCCAACTGCATTTTGCGTTTAGAGCTGAAGCCTTACACTGCATGTTTCTAAACAAAGCAGTGGGTGATCAATATTGCTACTGATTTCTAATGCACTAAAAACACACATGCAGAAACTGTCCCCCACCTGTCACAGACTGCCTTCTTTTTACAAACACCACCATCAAGGCCACAGCTAATTTCTGCTTGAAAAAGGAGTCAATCTACCGGTGGATGCAGTTCCCATCTACAGGCCCGGTTACTAAGTGTCACTTACTGGCTACAAACTTACCCATCCTAGACAGTGGTGTTAGCAGAATACTCCCTGCTGCTGGAGAATTGTTTCAAAGTCTCGTCTCAATCACCAAGCATTCACCCAAGCACAGACAGGGAGATTTAGGGAGGCAACAAAAGAGTAGCACAGGAGTTCAAATCATTTTTAGGGCAGTGTGCCACTGACACATTCACAGGTTTGGGACATCCTCGTGGTGTCAATCCCTGCAAAGGTAACCGCTCACAGTTCACTCAGATCTGCAGCCTCATTTACCCAAATGTATTGAATTTCAAGGAGCTGCAGGTCTACAAAACCACACCCTGTACCAACAAGATGGAAAACATTCAATCACCCTGCAACCTTACCAGAAAGTTTGTGTGGGGATTTGGGATGAGACTTGCATGTGCAGACTGGTTTAACCTGGAGCGGTTTGCCTCTGAAAACACGTAACAGGCAGGACTTTCCAAAGCACCAGACTGCGATCAAGCTGGGAGATAAATTCTTCAGAATACTTTTCCAACAAGATACGAGAGTATGACTAAGAGATTGTTTTTAATAAACTGAGAATTACTGAGTTCAAACATGTCAGCTCCTACCGCAAATGAATCAATATCACATCCATTACTGATCCTCTAGTGGCACTGAAGGGATAGAAGTACTGGAAAATATGATAGTCGCTTATGTGGGCAGAGGTTTTAGTTGGTTTTAGAGGGAGATGTGATTAAGTGAGCATTCTAGGCAAATGGTTTGGGCTTTTTTCTTCTAGGAAGAAAACCAAAACCCATACGAGTTATCTGCTATAAAGGTTCTCAATCCTTTCCGGCTTTAAACCGCCTTACCACAATATTAAATCATGACAAGCCCAGCTTTCATTAATAAGCTTTCATTCACTTTAACGTGCCAAGCGCTACGTGGCTTTGAAAGCGACCAAGAGGACAGGCAGGTGAGACAAAAGCCCTGCTCTCGCTCCAAGTTTCAGCGGCGCCAGACGAGCACAGAGCCGGAGCAGACGAGCAGCCTGCGAGAGCGCAGCGTAAGCTACTCAGTTACTACGGCGATGAATGAGATATTTATATCCGGGCAGAACCGGCAAGGAGCAAAAAGCCGGCATGAGTCAGCCGGCGGGGTCCTCGCGGGAGTCACAGCGCTACCGCGGCAGGTGCGGGCAGGCCGCAGCCCCTGCAGCGGAGGAGCCGCCGGTTCTCCTTGCCGCCGCCCTTCAGGAGCCGCCGGGGGGCGGAGGGGACAACAGCCCCTTCTCGGGGGGAAAACACGGGGGACCGGACCCTCGGGGACCGGACGAGCCCCACAGCCGCCGCCACCGCGGGGGCGGGAGGGGGCACCGGCAGCTGAGGGGGCGTATCCCCGCTGCGCCCCGCCCCCCCCGCGGCGAACTTCTCCCGCCACCGAGCGCGGCCGGTTCTCCTCACCGCCATCCCCTCACAGGCGGCGCGCACGCGGAGGCGCGCACGGTGCCCGCTCTCCCTCACCCAAATGCCGGCCGGCGGGGCGGGAACGGGAACGCGGGGGTAATTAAATACATAAATACACAGATCGATAAGGAACACCGATAGATCGATAAACAAATAAATAAATACAGAAAGAAGCGGCTCTCCCTCCCGCTTCCACCCGTTTCCTCACCTGCGAGCGCGGCAGGGCGGGGAGCAGGACGGGGAAGGGGGGGACTGGGCAGGCCGGGCGAGGAGCGGCGCTGCTCCGGGTCGGTCCGCCGGGGGTGGTGGGCACACGCGAGGCAACGCGAGCTCTGCCCTAATTTGCCGCCGCCGCCGCCATGATGGAGGGGCGGGCAGCGAGGCGAAAGCGAGCGGCGGGGGGGGCGGCATACGTCATGGCGCGGCAGCAGGACACTCCCTCCACGTGACTTCCCGCCCTTCACACGGAGGGGAGGGCGGCACCGGCCTGGCTGCGACAGGGTGAGCCCCGGTGGAGGGTTCGTGTGAACACCGTCCCGGTCTGCTCGCTCGGTTTAGGGAAAGGACAGGGTGGCAGATAGCTTCCCGTGGGGCCTGGGGGTCGTGGAGCACCCGCGCTGCACGAAAGGAAGCAAGCTGGAATACATTCGGGGTGATGAGGCACTGAACAGGTTGCCCGAGGAAGCTGTGGCTGCCTCATCCCTGGCAGTGTTCAAGGCCAGGTTGGACGGGGCTTTGAGCAACCTGGTCTAGTGGAAAGTGTCCCTGCTCGTGGCAGGTTGGAACTAGATGATATTTGAGGTCTCTTCCAACACAAACCATTCTATGATTGTATGATAGTTCCAGTGGTTTTAATATTATTTAGGCTCCTACCCTAGGTAAGAGTAAAGTGGTCCCAAAATACAAAATATTAATGCAGTTGATAACCTTAATTGTAACATAATTGCAATACCGGGGGGGAGAAAAAGTTACATTTGCGTTTTACAGGAAGCTTTTTCACATAGTTGAAAAAAAGGGTCAGTAAAAGTCAACAAATTTGAAATAAGCCAAGAAGAAGCATGGATATGACAAATACCACGCTTGACACTGCTTTGTAAGGAGCAGTTCTATTTTATTTTCACTAAATAGACCTGCAGAATGGAATTCCTGGCAGCTAGAATAAATATTATAGGTTATGAAGATAACTTCAAATTTTGCCATAAAGAAGAACCCAATGGAAGCAGTAACACAACTCCTCAATAATCAGCACATCACAGAAGGGTAATATTAATAATGCTCTGAGTCCCCACCGTGTATTCCCGCAGTGGAATGCTGTTGCCACAGCTGTTAATCATAAAAGTACAACCAACCTGAGGGGCCCATCGCAGGGCTCCCCTTACACTGTCCCTCCCTGACAGCCAGTGACCTTCAGCCTCTCTGCTGCAAGGCCTCCTCTCACCTCTGCCACCTCTTTCCTGTGTCCTTCTGCTTTTCTCTTTGTGCCCCTTAATGGTACCCTGCACTGCATCTTGAGTTGAAAAGACAGTTTAATTCCTCACTGCTAGCTCAAACCTGGAAAATCAGCGAGAATTTATAAACAGCATTTCAGAGCTTTACACAATTGACAGCTAAAAGTGACCTTGGGATATCAAACCACCCTGTGATGGGGAAGCCAAAGTACTTCCAGAAGAAATCAACTTTAAGTTCTTAGAAACACGTATCTCTCCACATTTACCCTCTCCCGCTCCAGTCTGTGTCAGCAGGGGCAGTCGGGCTGCCCCTCCGGCTGCCCTAAGCCTGTGTCTTTTCTGTGTGAGCAGGTTAGAAGGGGGCGGGATCCGGCTGCCTCTCCCGCTACGTTTTTCTGTCCTGTGCATCTTCTTGTCTGTGCACAATCATTAAGCAGCTCAGAAAGTCCCTGTGTGCCCTGTGGGAGTGTAACTGTATGTGAAGGGTTTGTAAAAGTATCAAAGAAAATTTAAAGAGGTGTTGTTACAAAGGGAAAAGTAAGATGGGAACGAGCCAAAGTAAAGAAATATTACAAAGCCCATTGGGTTACATTTTGGCACATTGGAAAGAACTGGGAGGGTCTTCTGGGGACTCGGTAAACAAGAAAACGTTGGTAAAATATCGTAGCCAATGGTGGCCTTTGTATACTTTAGAAGATCAGGAGAAATGGCCTAAAAACAGAATTCTGAATTATAATACATTGTTACAATTAATGTTGGTTTTGAGATGGCGAGGAAAATGGGATGAAGGGATGTATGCAGATACGGTTTTCACTTTAAGAAACCAGCTGGAGTGACAAACTAAATGTAAAATTAATATCGCTTCACCAAATCCCTTAATGT
>JBCJKH010052771.1:0-24441 GCA_039877255.1 Loriculus beryllinus | reverse complement strand
GAGGAGGCAGCACACCCCCCTCCGCCCCTCAGGAGGGGCGCTCGGGCAAGACCTGTCCCCACCACTAGATGGCAGTATAACGCCCCATGACGCCTGCCAGCGCTCAGGTTTCTATTGGCTAGGAGGAGCAGGTGGGCGGGGTGGTGTGACGCAGTGACTGCAGCGCAGGCTGTGACCCGAACCGGATTTGATTGCCGTCGCGGTAGGTACCGGACCCAGCTGCCTTCGCCGCCGCCGCCGCCACCGCCACCACCGCCGCCACCGCCACCGCAACCATGGCGCTTAGCGATGCCGACGTCCAGAAGCAGGTAGGGCCGTGGGCACAGCCCGGAGTGGGGGCCAGGCCTGTCTCCTCCACACTGCCCTCGGCCCGGCCGGAGGAGCTGACAGGGCCGACCCAAAGTGAGAAGGGGGTCACCGAGGGCTGGACAGGCTCTTTCTGGTCCTGAGGCAGTGCTAGGTGTGGGGTTAAAGTTGAAGGGCAGTCTGTAAGGGAAGGGGAGAGTCCGAGCGGGTGGGGTAGTGACAGCTCTGAACCTTGCAACAGCAGGACCGGCTGCGGCCCGTTCACGTTTTCTTTGTGGAATGGGGTGTCCTGCTCTGCGGGTGAAACACTGGCAGGGGGTGGTGAAGGGGAAAGATCTTGTTTGGGAATCTCAGTGAGAAAGAGAAGTCGCTGAAGAAAGTGATTTTTTTCCCTGGCAGGATTAATTTGCCACCCATTGGGGAATTTGGTGAAACATTTTCATGATGCATTATGCCAGTTTGCAACAAAAGGGATCATGAGTAGCCTTTATGCCATCTAATTGCACTTTATGCAATACGTTGTCTTTGATAAATGCTGTCTCTTTAGATTTTGCTTTCTTAGGACTTTCCATCTCTTTTTTTTTTTTCTTACAGCTGCATTACATCTAATTAGCTGTAACTTAGATTAGAGTGGGCTATTCAGCATTCTCAAATGGCTTTTCACTTTTACATCCTAAACAGAGTAGTGCAATATGGGCTTCTCTTGCAGTGGAAACTTACAGCTGTGACTGTGGACACTTCCTCCTGAGGCAGGACACTTTGTCCTTATTGACAGTAAACACTGGCTTTGCCTAAAAGAGCTGTGTTGAAAATGGTGTGCCATGTTAAAGACTGCACAGATCCAGTCAGCACTGGTCTGTGGAGTTTCCTGCAGGTGATGAGCAGATCAGCCAAGTTGCCTTTGTCCTTTGCATCAGAAGTGCTTTGCGTCTCACTTTCTCATTCAGTAAACATAGTCTCTTGGCAAGGAAGCATCACATTGAAAGTAAGATCAGTAGGTTGCCTTTCTCCAAAAGGGGAACTGTAACATTACATTCTGTTGCCTTTTATCCGCAAAGCTTGTTTGGTTAATCCATGAAGATGATACAAATAAAGCTGACATTGGAGTGGTCTTGCTCAGCCACTAAAGGCCTGAACTTCAGAGGTTAGTTCAGGATCTGTTGATATACTAAACAGACAATGCTAATAGCATTTCACATCTGCAACTCTCCTGTTGTTTTATACTCCCGAGCCTAGGGTGATTCTGTAAACTGGAAAAGAGAATACTGCTGATGGCATGACAGTTCTGCATGCGTACACATCTGATGCTCTGAACTACGTGCCAGGGTGTTTACAATCATTTTCACTTTGAAAATCATCACTAATTCAGAGTCAGAGATGAATTAGAGAAGAATTTTTCTCATTGATAGACTTGCCTGTTTTATTCTGTCAAAGGTGTTTAATAGATTGTTCTGTCTGGCCTGGCTAGTAACTTTTGGCTAAAGTTAATCTAACATCTAGAACTTCCCATGGAAAGGATGATCATGGTACTACTCATGGGAAAAATCCGTTCTTCTTTTCTGTAGGAAATACTACTATGGTAAAGTTATTAACTTCATTTAAAATTAATGTATCATTTAAAAATACATATTTTTGTCAGTGTTGTTAAAACTAATCCTGTTTATAAATGTGAAAGTCTCACTTAGGATCTCTTTTAGTTCTATGAAAAGGAGAAAAGGATTTCAGTAGAACAGATTTAGAAGGCAATAACCCTGTTCCATCTTCTCCAACTGGGGGAAGTGGATGCCTTATTAGCTTGCTTCCATCTTATTCCTCTTCATTATGCAGAGGATGTTTCTTGAACTCTCAGAACTGTTTCAAATACATTTCTAAAATTCAGAAACCAAGCCAAACTGGAGGAAGTGACTCAGTAATGTAAGGATTACTACTCCTGTCCAGAAGTTCTTAGTTACCTTCAACAGTAGGCTATTCAGCAAAATAGTTTCCTTATTTTGTATGTGTCTCCTGTTCTTTCTGAAATGCCGGTAGAGCTAAAGCTTGGTTTAACTAGTTGTCTAATCAGGTGAGCAGGGTAGGAAAGTGGCACTGTAGGTGGACATGCACTGGGAAGTGTTGCAGACTGGAGTGAAAAGAAAAATTGCTGATTTGATTTTGAGGATGTAGACATTATTGTTCACTTCTTCCACTGCACATGCTTAAGATCTGCCACTTGTCTGTTCACTTCTAGTTTTTCATCTATAAGGGCATAGCGCTATTCTGCACATTGGCCAGTTTTCATATTGATGCCTTTCTTAGTTCTTTAAAATGTATGATTTTAACTTGAGATTATATAAATAGAATCTTTTGTGCAAGTGTATTCAGACCAAATTGTCTGCAAAACGTGTATCTTGCATCACTAAATGCTAGCAGAAAGTCATTAGGTTTTTGTGGTCTGCTCAAGTACGCGGTCCACTCCATCAGCCCTTGGAAGGAGCTGTGTCTGTTTAAAGTTACAGTGTGGTTGGGCACAAGTCCTTACTGTCTTGCCCTGACTGTGAACCTGAACTTATGTCTGATCCATATCACAAAGGCATGTGATAAATAATCAGAACTTCGTATAATTCCCTTCCATGTCTTTAAGCTGTCAGACCTATGCTTCATAGTGTTTCGAGGTGGTTTTAAAAAGGTTCTTTGATTACAATGTGTTGGTGCATACCAGGCTCTAAAGGAATATGTGATGTTCTTGATGTGATCTTGGCCACCTACTGCTGCTCCCCAGCTTCTCCAAACTAGTAGGCAGCTACTTTATGAAGCCATTTTGAGTGGCTTCATAACTTCTGCTTGTGCAGATCTGACCAGAGTGGCCAGTAGTCCTTTGCTTCACCAGTCATGTGCTGTGGAAGGCCTGAGTTCATTCAGATAACATCTATGTCTGATGTGGAGCAGGGACTCAACATTCATTTTCTGTGTTTCATGCAAATGTCTTAACAAACAGAGTGATTGCACTGTGAGGAAGGTGGGGTTTTTTGGATTATGGGTTGGTTTGGTTTTTTTCACTAATCCTGAGAGAGGGAGGAAGTTGTTCTCACTAGTGAAGAATGAAAATACTCAGCTTCACATTTATAGACATTTACTTTTGGGGTTTGGTTTTCTTTGGAATCTTTTTTGTGCAGTTGCATATCTAATGTACATTCTAATGACAGCCAATGAAACATCATTGTGTAGAATTATTTTAGTTTTCTTGTAATCTGTGGTGAAATGAACTGACTCTTTTACCTGTATGCTCAATTTAATTTTGTTGAAAAACAACATTATATGAATTAGTAAATGCTTATAAAGGGGCATGTCAAATGAGGAATGCGTACACTTCCTCCCATCAAAGTCCTTTCCAACAGGAAATACTTTCTTTTCTCTCTCTTGTTACAGATCAAGCATATGATGGCTTTCATTGAGCAGGAAGCCAATGAAAAGGCTGAAGAAATAGATGCAAAGGTAAAAATGGGAGTTCATTGTCAGTAAATGCAAAAGGAAAACTGCATCTGACATCCTGTGTTGATAGTTGCAGTCAGAGCAGTCCTCGAATGCTTCTATGAGTTACAGCTTACTTCATGTTTAGTTATTACACGGCAAAAAAAGGATGCTAGGCAATAAAGGCAGCTTTTGACAAATGAAAATGAAAACAAGTCGGAGCTAAGGTTTTCTTAGTGGTTCTTAAATATAAGTTTATTCATATGCAAGTTCACGCATTCATTTTTAAGCAGTCTGGAGAGCTGAGTGGTAATATGAATAGACTGGATTAAATGGAACACCTTCCCCACCTCCTATACATAACTTGACATCACTGAGGATTAAAGGAGTTCTCTGCATAATGATGAACTCTGCTAAGGTTTGTCATAACAAGCTGTTACCTGAAAGTTTAATTTTAATTTTATGACTTTCATAGCATGTCAGGCAGAAACAGAAGTAGGAAATGAAAGCACTAGTCTTTCACAAGCATTCACATATGTACCAAAATGATAAAAAATGAGTTAAACTGGTTGAATTATGTTGGTGGAAGTTTGTTTGTTAGCAGGTTCATACTTAAACCTATGTTGCCACATGCAGACTGAATTCTAGATGTGATTTAGAGGTATCCTGGGGAACTAAAACATATATATTTATGTTTAAGGCATGAGCTGAATTACTTGCAGAATTCTTCCCTTAGATTAAGCCACAGGAGACTGAGTTTAACATTAGCCTTGGTGAATACAGATCTTTAATAAAGGAAGATTAATGGTGCCTTACAACTGTAACAATCTGCACTGTACCAGCACTGAAATACCTTGTTGGTATTGGACTCAGCATATGTTTTACTGATAATATTTAATTTTCCTTAAACATTTAAATTTGTATAAATATTTAATCAGTACTAGAGCAGGTATTCCTGGGGATATGCAAATAGAAGTCAGAAGTCATGATCTTAAGGTCCTTTCCAGCGCTAACGATTCTATGATTCTAAGTTGAGATTAGATTCGCAGGTATAAATAGGAAAATTGGTCCTCTCTTTTCACGTGCTGCCTGGATAGGCTTTGTAAAAGGTAATAGCTATCCTGTCACTCTCCTCGTGTAGGACTTGCTCAAAGTCATGAAGTTTTTGGACAGTGACAGCTGGATTGCTTGTTTTAGGTAGAATCTTGTGTAGCTGAAGAGAGAATAATTCTACAAAAACAAGTCAGACCTAAAGCTCAGATAAAACGAGTTTTGTTTAACAATATGTGTATATAAATTTTGTAATTTTTTGCCTGAGGAATCAATACTGCAAAGAAATGTGCATCAATTAAATGACAAAGTAAGCTGTATATTAGTTAGGAAGGTTCTAGTGCAGCAGAACACATCCTGTACTTCCTTTGACTTGAGTACTGATTGAAATGTTCTCTGTACATGGAACCATAAATTGTATCATCCTAGTTTATCTATGAATGTGCTATGAAAGCATGGATGTTTCATTTTGATTCTGTCTTTTTCAGCCAATGGAATCAATTCCCACTCAGTTGTTTAATTTTTCCTATAGGCAGAAGAAGAATTCAACATTGAGAAGGGTCGCCTTGTTCAGACACAGAGGCTGAAAATCATGGAGTATTATGAAAAGAAGGAGAAACAAATTGAACAGCAGAAGAAAATGTAAGCTGTTTAGGTTAAATGGCTGACTTCAGAGCCCGAGCTCTCATTTTATTGCTTATTTTATACAAAGTGCTTTTCCCTGGCAAATGGCCAAATTGTAGCCGATATATTTATTTCTAATTACGAGTTTCTTGGTTTTCCTGAAGGGAAACTGTCAAAGGTGAGCCACAATAGTATAACTGTTAGTAAGTGTGGTCAAAGAATCTTTCATACTTCTTTATGTAATTAATGTCTAGAACTCTACCCTGGTCTGTTACTCTGGGACAAATGATCACATCAGGTTTAGTTTTGGTGGGCCTTTACTGAAGGACAGGGTTCTGCGAGTCATTTGTGCAAGTTCAGAAACAAGTTCAAACAAGTTAACAGGCTTTGTTGTTAAATGTACTACTGTTAACTTTAAATGTGAAGTATACAGTTAAATGTTGCAGTCTGTCAAAGTCTGGTGCATTGATTCAGCTTTATCTGCAACTTGCAGTCAGATGTCCAACCTGATGAATCAAGCAAGACTGAAGGTCCTCAAGGCAAGGGATGACCTGATCACAGTGAGTATCTCTGTAGCAAAGACAACAGAGCTTTTGTTTCTGCCATTTGTTAGGAAGTGTTTTTAACCATTCTCTGAAGAAAAATACAATTTGTAAATGAGTGATGTCATACAAAACATACAAAAATGGCTTTCCCAACTGCTCTGAAAAATTATTAAAGATTTAGTCCAGCTTTGCTAATCTGCTTTAGCTTATTTTCACAGTTTGTATTATCTGCTCTTTTAGGGAAGTACAGTTCTCTGCCAGAAACATTGCAGGCAGTGTTGTATCTATCGTTTGGACAATAGCTTATTTCTTTAAAGAGTAGGAACTCTCTCTTGCACAGTTTGAAGTTCTGTTTGCCTGGAGCAACATTTATGCATTAAAGCTGGCGTGGCTCAAGCGAGTAGGCTTAAAACACCACTATCTGGGTTTTTCTGCCTCCTTTGGTGACCCCTAGTACATGAAAAGGTTTGTTGCTTGCTCTAGTGGGTGTCCTATCTATGTGTTGATGTATAGGGCGAGTATCATTTATCGGAGCAGGCTACATGTAGTCTTAATTCAAGCTTACTATGTTTGTCTTACACCAGATGTAGTGTATTCTGCTCATTATACAGCTTGCAATTTTCTTATTATCTCTTACCCCATCTCAGAGACAGTTGAGTGTTTCATACTCTGCTAGATGGTGCTGTTGAGCTTTTGGAAAAGCTGTGAGACCTTAGAAGTGAAAAATAAAATATCAGCTACTGTTAAAAGTTAATGCTACTATGAAAAAGGGAGTTAGCAGAAGAAAGTCACTAGTTTATTGATTTTTTTTAAACCTGGTTTCAAACTTTAGATTGTATTCACAGATGGGAGGAAGGTGGGTGGCTGAAGAGCTAATTCTGTTTTGATAGTCTCTGCGGATGAGTCTTCCTCATTTATCTGCTGACTCAACCTTATGCTTCTGAGTAATGCATAACACTCTTCCTCATTTTAAAACATTTAAAGTCACATGCTGCTAGCTCTTTTTTCCTTTATCACATCTTTGACCTCTTTCATGAACAGGAGAGATGAGAAGTTCAGGAAATGCTGTTTACTCTAGGGTGGACAGTGTAACTAGGTTTTTAGGTTTGACATTAAATTGTGATAGTCTTGTATCCTAGCATTGATTGTGTTAACATGCACTCTTCTTTGAAATGCTGAAGCAGGACAGTAAAGAAAGGTTTATACCAAATCATACCATTTCTTTATCTGATGATTTACTTCAAGGAGTTGTGTTTGAGTTGACTCAAATTTCTTAAAAATTCAATTCCATCTGATACTGATTTGCTGAATAAAAATAATCAAAACCAGCTACTGCAAATTAAAAATAAGCTCTTGCTTTTAAATTTTAACTTGTATTTACTTACAATTAAAAAAAAAAAATCTAAGCTGAATATTTCCTTATAAAAACATAGATTAGATTTCCTTGCTTGACCACAAAGCAGAAAGAATCTTATTTGGATAATTTCAGTAGTTTACATTAGGCAGTGATTTACAGCATACTTAGTTTGTCTGAATTAACATTATCCTTTTACTACCGAGTTCTCCTTTTTTAATGAAAAAGGAATTATTGTCAGGTTATAATGGGTTTGGATCAGGGCAGGGAGAAGGGAACTGTTTGGAAAGGATATTGTGCCATGCACAGAGATGAAGGTCTAGCTTGGATGAACACCAGCTGGAGTGTACATTTACGTGTTGGCAGGGTGTGATAGCTATAATAGGAGTACAGAAAGTTGGTAGGCAGGAAACCAAATGCCAAACAGATGGGCTCTGCTGATCTGATTTCTTTGAATGTAGGATTTGCTGAATGAGGCCAAGCAGAGACTTGCCAAGGTGGTAAAGGATACTGCCAGGTACCAGACACTGCTGGACGGACTAGTTCTACAGGTAAATATTTAAATTGTAAAAAATAGATGATCACATCCTCATAGGTGTCCGTCTTCTAAAATAACCCTCTGGAAGTTAACTGTTGTGGTGGAATCTAGATCAAATGTTGGTGGGTGATCTTTGAGTTTTAAACATCACTTCTATATCTTTGAGTCTTGGATTCCAAACAGATAAGGTTGCAGCTTTTTTTGAGGTGTAAAACCTGCTATACCAAGAAGCAGTTCCATTGTAAGAATAATTGTAGATGTGCACACATACATTATAACGTGTACTTTTAGGATGCACACTTTAAGCTTCTGTAGTAATTAGCTGAATTACTTTGGCAAAAGCTGTTTCTCCAAATTTAGAAGTCAATATTTAGCCACTTTTAAAATCATTTTGGCATTTGCAACTTAGAAGTCCTGGCTTTCATGCATTTCCTGTGGAAAAAATCAAAGCTTGTCCTCGAGCCCAAGAAATTAACTGCTAAAAATCCTGTGAGCATTCGCCAGGGTCCGTTGTGCGGCCACTGGTGCCACCCTCTGGTATGAACTCGTCCTGTTGCTATAAACTCAAAATCCATCTGGGAGCTCTCCTGTCTGCAGTTTGATGTCATTTCTTAACAGTGTTTCCTACTATCTTGTGCTTCCAGTTCAGTTGTTTCTTTGTCACACTTAGATTTGGTATTGCTGTACATCAAACAAACCTGTGTCACTTTTGCAAGTTGGCCACATCCGTCTGGGCTGATTATATTTGATCCAGTCAGGGATCTGTAGTCACAGTTGGACTCTATGGTCACTGCAGGTTTCTTCTAGCTAAAACTAAACTTCTTCTATACTCATGTAATACTACAGAAATTGCAAGGCAGTTCTTAGAACAGGCATTTGAAACTACTACATGTCTTCTTCAGGAGCTGCATAGGAGAATGTCAGCTTGGCTACATGCTCAGTCTACTTGACAGCCATGATCCTTACGTACATTATCTTGGCAACTTGATCCTATGATACATATGTTTAGTTGCACTTGAGTTCCAAACTTGAAACCAGCAAAGAAACACATAATCCATAGTTGTTGAAAGAACCTCTCTTTCCCAGTATTGGTGCTGTCTTCTCAGAATGTCTGCATGAAGTGAACTTGCAAGCAAAGAGGCTAGTATTGTCAGGTTTTGGATTTCAAATTGATCAGCTTCATTCCTTTATTGGGTTTGAATAATTCTAAGACAATTAAAATGTTGACTTTCTGATACTGTAATGGTTATCTTGTGCAGGGATTCTACCAGCTGCTTGAGTCCAGATTAGTTGTTCGGTGCAGGAAACAGGATCTCCCTATGGTTAAGGTAAGACACTTAGGCTAGTTTGACAGTATCCTGCTTGCAAAGGCTGGATCATGGCTGCAAATACTTGCTGCTCAGATTGTATCTTTGTGACATGAAAACAAGCTTGTCTTGCTGCACTTCTGCTGCAGATACTGTGCAAGAGAACAAGTGTACTTTTCAAGTTGGGGATCATTTGCTTGGATATTACCTAGGAAACTTTAGACAATGCTCCAACATTAAGAATAATAATTGGGTTTGGCTCAAAAGTCATACTGAAATACATTTGCTTAATTAAAAAGAAAGCCTCAGTCCCTTAATTTTATTACGACAAATGATTGAGTGGCCAAACCCAAGTAGTGTGCTAGCATTTGTCAGTGCTAATCAGAGATTTATCTTGTGTCCTAGAGTGCTGTACAGAAGAGCATTCCCATCTATAAAAATGCCACAAAAAGGGATGTGGATGTTCACATTGACCAAGACAACTTCCTGCCAGAGGATATGTAAGGAAAATGGGAGTATTATACAGACCACTAACTTCATGCAACTTTTCAAGCCATAGCTCCTATTAGAACAGCCTCAGAAAATTACGTATGGAGTATCCTCACAGTGTGTCTGCTGCTGTTCTAGAGGAATTTGGCACTTCTTTGTGTTAATCAAGCCCAGACTCTGCAGTTTTCTCCAGCCAAACACTGTCTCAATCAGAAATGTCCATAAAAGTTTTGTGCAACCTCCGGCCTGGTTCAGAGCCCTGGATTAGAGAATAACTATGTAGAAACTTAACTATTGGTCTTTTAAAGAGAGAGAATGCAGATGTAGCCGTGCTCTCTGTCTCAAGAGGAAGCAAACTGAGCCATAAGGTGCTGCAGAATAATTGCTTGATGGGGTTTGTGTCTGTTATGTCTGCAAGGGTCTATTTCCATGTAGTATGGTATAGGACATGGCACGGACCTATATGTTCTGCTAGTTAGCAATCTTTATGTATGGGCCAACAAACAATACTTTTAGCACTCTTCCTGACTTCCCAAATCTGAAAGCTATTTACTAGTAATAAAATACAGAGTCTGAAGCTGTTCTGAAGTGACAAATTTCATAGCTCTGCTTGCATTTAGATCATGCTAATGTGGACCCTTGTATGTAGCTGTGGTCTCTGATAACTCCAAAGGTGCTTTGCACTGCTGCTTCACTGGATCACTTTGTGATGATTCCTGTTAAGTCAAAAAAAAAGATTGTTTTTCAAACATCAAAAATCTTATCCATGTATCTGACTTGCCCATAAATGCTGATTTTTGAATAATACCTCTGCCACATTCTGAGTTTGAGATGCTCCATGGATTTCACAGATACTTTTTATTTCTCTCTCTAGTGCTGGAGGAGTTGAAGTCTATAACAGTGATGGTAGAATTAAGGTTTCCAATACCCTGGAAAGTCGGCTGGACCTTGTAGCCCAGCAGGTGAGTTTCTCTAACAGCCAAGGTGAGCAAGGTATAATTAGCTAGTTTTGTCTTGTAATTAAATCTCGACGCGTCACAGTAGTGTGTGGGATCAGATTTCAATGTGAGTGACAAGGAAGAAGTTCTTTTTGAATGGAAAGAAGCAAGTTACCTACTGTTTGTGCTTCTCTACAACAAGCATGTCTTTCCTTTCACTGGGGGCTTAGTCTACAAGTTTTCTGAACACTTCCAGGAACGGTGATTCCACTGCTTCTGTGGGAAGCCTGTGCCAATGCCTATAAGCCATCCTTTAAGTCTGTAGAGTAGCAGGCAACATGTGATCAGGTAAAGGCTTCAGAAAATTCAAATGAATTGACTTGTTAATTTTGAAACCTAGCCTAGCCACCTGCAGTGCCTGCAATGAGGAACCTGTACAGTGATTGTGTTGCCTGTTGCATATAACTGATGTACTCTTTCTCAACAGATGATGCCAGAAATCAGAGTGGCTCTCTTCGGTGCTAATGCCAACAGGAAGTTTTTGGATTAAACCTCTATGAGAGAAGGTGGGATCTGTTCCACTGCCATACTGAAGGGGATGCAAAAGCATCTGCTAATTTAAAATCTTGAGATATAACATTACCGTGTCATCCAGTATCTGTTCTTCAATGGAATAATTTTGCATACCTGCTGTGCTTAGCCTCTCTCCTTGTGGTTAGAATGTATTGCTAAAAGGATGTGAAGACATACATATTCATCCAGAAGTGACACTAGGAAATGGAGGCATTTGGGGCTCTTGGCTTTCCTTGCACTGTTGTGGCTCTATAAAGACAAGCGGTCCCTTTAGGGTCATTCTCTTCGCTTTGGCCACATCTCCTTCAAATTGTGTAATCTGTGAAGTAAATTACTATGCTACTGGTGGGAAATCCCTTTTCTGTCACAGAGGGCATGCGTTCCTTCCCAAGGTTAGTAGTTTAATTCATGTTACTTGGTCAGGCATTTCTCTGTTCTGTATATGTGATTAAAAAAACAAAAGCCTGAGCCTGTAAAATTTTATTTATAAAAATAAAATTGTGTGTGTGTATGGAGTTCTTTTTAGCTTCTCTCTGGGGGATTGGCAGCAACCCTTGAAAATGGGTTTGTGTGTATAAGGACTTACTGCTTGAGGGCTGTGTGTAGTAACTGTTCTGTGAGGCTGCAGTTCGAGTGCATGGAGTACTGTTGAGCTATTTGCTTGAGTAACATTGCATTGTAGGCAAGCCTACCTAGGGCTCTAGGATGAACTTCATTTTTCCTGAAAAATGGGTCAGTAGTTTTGTTCCCTCAATCTTCTTTCACAAAAGAGAACTAGAGTAACACAACTGCCCTACTTAGATACAACAAATACAGTCAATTTCCAGTTACAGGTTTGTTGCTCCTGTGCAGGAGATCCAAACCAAACCCCTGTAATAAGTGCTTTTCAGGATCTGAGGAACAACAGCTGACTGTTGTAACTCTTCTATTAGAGTAACTATTAAGTTAAACATCAGCAGTGTAGCTATATACTTTATATAATTTGTAAGTTTTACTAAAGCTTTTCCTTTGCTTCTGCTGTGATGACTAATATTCTCTCCACATGTTAATGGTGTAGGACAGAAAAACTCTGGAGGTGACTTTCCATATTACAAGCCTCTGTGTGACTACCTGACTCTTGGTCAGTTCTGAAACTTGTTTCATGGAAATAAGAAACTGATGAATTACTGCTTGAATATGTTTTGAAATAACTAAGTAAGTACTGCAGTGATTGAGGAATGGTATGAATTTTGCATTGTGCTATGAAGAATACTTGTCAAGCTTCAGGAACACTGCTTTAGGCAGTGTTTTTAACCTGAGGCCCTTGCTTCTCAAGCTGAGGTGCATGCCCTCCTATAAAGTAGACTTTAAGTGCTAGGTAAGACTTGTACTGCCTCATTTCTTCAGGTGGGCTTTATTCACTAAAGAAGAAATTGTATTAGAAGTCATTAACACTTTCTCTGATACCAGTAACATAAACATGATTGGCTGTGACAAAAGGGATTCTGTGTATAGATTCTGATGCTCTGCTTCTTCCATGAAGGTAGCAAGACGTTCTCAGGTCCAGATCTTGTATATTTTTGAAAAGCAAAATAATAGCTCATTAACACTGGAATTGCTATTTGCTATTTACTTTCCTGTGGTAGTTTTGTGTTTTCTCTCTTCCTGTTCAGGAAAGAGGAAGAAGTAACCGCTGTGATACCTGTATATGACAATTAGTGACCTCAAGTATGTATTTAGTGTTGGTCAACCACATTGGGTAGCAGTGATTCAAAGAAGATCTATCAGAAATGGCCTGGGCTTTACGTATATTGCATCTGACAACAGACTAGTGGGTTTGTACCCCCTGCACCCTTCCCCACAACCTAACTGTGCATGCTCAGTTTATTTGCAGGATTGTAGGCACTCTTAACTTGAGCCATGGCAGCTGTGACAGGAGCTTCCTCCTGCGTCAGCAGTTACCTGCAAGTGTGTTGCAAGAAGGTACCAATTAATTTTACTCTTGGGACAACCACATGAGAGAATATGATTACAAGCAGTGCATTACCTGGAACATCATTGTCCTTCATTCCAGGTTATGGGGGCTGTTTCCAAATCTTACTACCTCAGATATGCAGAGAAAACCAGAATATCCCAACCAGGTTTAGCTAGTGTGGTTAGCAATCCTGTTGTGGGTTCTCGTCAGCATTTGTACACAGGTTTTTACAAGTAAAATGTGAAACAAAGGCAGCATTTCAGATGAATTTTTTTTAGTTCCTACTAGAGAATCGTTGCAGGGGTGTTTTGTTATTTGAACTGTACTGCTGTTACAGTTGAAGTAAGATGCACAATTTCTTCTCTTACTTTTTTACCTGATGACCTAGGGCAAATCAATAAGGATATTGATCTTTATTCATCTTTGTATAAGCATGTAAACTATCACAGTTGGGTATAGTAAACAAGGCCTAAGATCAGCACATTAAGAAACTGGACAAATACAGAGAACAAAAGAGGTATTAAATCAGGTTTCAGGTAAAAGAATTAAGTTGTGATGGGAGTGGCAAGCACCGCAGATTAATGCAGAGTGCAGAGCTGGTTCTGTCTGGTGCTGGAAGAGGAGTTAGGGAAATAGATAATGTTGTACTTGTTCTGCACAGTTGGCAGTGGAAAATTTAAGAGCAGGTTTGACACCAAGTGATCAGCAGAGGACTTAAAATGTTACTGCACACCTGAGTCACAATGCCTTTTTAGTAGTTAGTTTTCACACTGAGAGGTATTAACATTAATTAGAGAGACACATGCAGTGTGAATGATCCCTGGAGGTGCACACAAGTGTCAAGGTGAGAGAAAGATTAGAATTAAACAACCAGAAAGTACCAAGAACTGAGGCCTCTATATCTTTATTACACCAGTAACAGTCAATAGAGCAGTAACTTCTGAAAGGAATCTCTTCTGAAAGGAACTTCTGAAAGGAAGCTTTGAGCTGGCTGTCAGGGGTGAGTGCTACTCGTCAGAAAACTGGTAGTGGCAGGGTGAATGTGCTGCTGTTGAAGTGCCCAGCTCTCCACTTCAGAGCCAGTCTTGGAGGAAAGCACAGCCATGTGTTTCCATAACCAGCCTTGTTAAAACCTAGCAGTGAGGATGTGGCTTTTGGGTGACTCCATGAAAGCCTTGCTGCAGGCCTTTGGGTGCTCACTGATTCCAGCATGCAGCTGGAGGCAAGCTGGGAGGAGGAGGAGGATACTTTGCTTGTCACATTCCCCTGTCCAGACTGATGATGTTAACAAGCAGTGGGAAATAAGTAACAGAAGAACATGCCTCTCTGTTGGAAAACAGAAGAAGTAGGTAATACCTTGCACAGACCAATAGTGTACACAGTACAATGAGGCTGGAGCCATCTCTGTAGATCCATGGTCTGTGCCTAAAGTAGTCTGGAAGATTAAGAGAATTACCCATTTATTTAATTCCAATGAAATTGGAGTGAGGAACAGAAAAGCTGGGAAATCAAAGTGAACTACCACAGAGGGAAACTCGGAGCAAAAAACTGTGAACTGTAAGCTGCTGTTCTGCGGAGCAAAGACTCGAGACTGCAGTAAAGCAACTTGGCAAAAGGTGTTTAGCCCTGAGCGAGAGCGCAGACAGACTGCAGCGTGGTTTGGCTGTGTTTGCCGTTTGATACAAGCAGCTCAGAGAGGCAGGTGGGGGCTCCCATCCTGCCTCTCAAACGTGTTTGTAGGGAGCAGGCCGTGACAAGAAGGCCCTTCCAGGGCTGGGAAGTTCCTGCTGCTCTGAGCCAAGGTAGAGCTGGCTGGGAACCCCCAAATCTGTCTTCCTAAGCATCTCTTTCAGAGCATCCCATACCTCTTCTTTGGCTTTGCTTTAGAGGAAGCAAGGAAAACATCTGTACAGAGCATTCTCAGGTTAAGAATCATACTGCCAGTGTGCCAAAAAATGTCATTCCCAGCCCATGTTACATGATGGATATCAAAAGCTGTGGAAATCAAGGCTACCACATTATTTTAGTTAGTTCAAGGCTGATGTGTTGGGAGAGACTGCATAAGGAAATTATAAAGGTAGTTTCTTCCCAGCATTTCTTTCCCATCCTATGACCAAGAGTGCTTGCATGAGGTCCTTTTTTTCAGACAGTCCTTGGACCACATGTCTCCTATCTAAACGCCAAGTCATTACACTCCCCAGCCTAGCACCAACTGCAAACCCTGGGGCTGTTCAGGATCCTGGATTTCATCCTACCATCTGCCAGTGGCAGAAACATCCCTACTTTTCCCATGAAACTTTTAGAAGTCTTCTAACAGAGAGATTGGGTGATCTTTGGTTTCTGAGCAGCTTTGACTTCATTCCATGAACCTCTAAGGTCTGAAAGACTTGTTACTTCCTAACCCAGCTGCAGGGCATGCAGGAAGTTCAGATCCTTTCTCCTTCCCTTCTTCTGGTTGCCTGTGTGGGTTCTTCAGCCCTGTGTGTTAGCAGGTACACCTGCTAATACAGGTACACCTCTCCCCACCTGCTGACCTTAGCAGGTAGCTGCTGGTATAGAGCACCTACCACAGACAAAACCTTCTTGGAAGATCTTCTGGAGAAAGGCTCATGCTTTCCCCTCAGAGTGCCTGTAGAAGAAGAGAGGACCCTTGCTACCAGCAGTAAAACACTACAAGTTAGTCCCAGAGCAACCCCTGAGTGGGATCACAAGAAAATTATTGATCTTCCTAAAACAGAAATCACAGGTATTTTCTCACCATGCACGTGGTGTTGAGCAGTTTAAATGCAGCTGCTCATTCCACACATGTGCTCTCAGCTCCAGGCACTTTGAAGAAAGATGGTAGCATCACCAGCCAGGGCCACACTGGCAGCACCCACCCCTGCAGTTGCAGGTCTTCTCCCCCATTCCCTGCTCCACAAATGCACTTACCCGCATGCACCAGCCCAAGACCACCCAGAAGCAGCAGTGTTTCAAGGCACAAGAATCCAGCAATGGTCCTGCTAGTGGTATGACAAAAAGGAATTCCCTTATGAATTCAGCTGGTGGTTGGCTTTGTGTCATGGTGCTTGAGATGGATAGCTCCAAGAAGGTTTTTAGCACTTAAAACTGAGATACTATTTTATGCTGATCTTACACACTGATGTTATTTCCTTCTTCAAATAAAGGTAGGTGTCCTGCAATGAGCTCCACGGATTACTTATGTACTGGGTAAAAAGTCTTATGATAGATAATGCTTATTGGGATCGTGCCATTTTTTGATGCTAGGCTAAAATTGGGTCACTAGAGCAACTATGTAATAATTTTCTCTCTGATGATTATCCTCTTTACTTGGGCCTAAATGCTGCCAGACAGACAAGACTCCACACACCTCGTATGTATAGCCAGCAGCCCCACACTCCCTGCATATTTGTGTACTGATCAGTGTGAATCAAACACCCTGGAGGGCTGATACTGTTGGATCCACAAATGCCAGAGATGAGACACCTGAGATACCTACACACCATCTGCACAACACATAGAAGTATATGCAGCTGTCCCCATGGCTGTATGGGCATATTTACATCTACTCACTATGGCACACTCATGGTGCAAAGGCACAGACGCAATTGAAAATGAACGTGAGCAACCTCGTACAAATACTGCATCCAAAAAGCTGTGCAGAGTATTAGTGCATAGAGCCTTTGCTAAGTGGTTGCTACTCCAGAGCAGCAGCAGCTCTTGCAGCCCTCCCAGACTGTCATTGGGACAATGTGGTGGGAGATCAAGGCAATGGGAAACTTGGGTTGGTGGCAACAGCTCCTGCAGTGCCTGCAGTGGCCCCTCAGCTATCCAGTTAACATTGATTGGGGTGGGAGAAGTCCCTGAACAAAAATGGTCCCTAGGAGAAGAACTGCTGGTGAAGCAGCAAGGCCTCCTGAGTCCGCAGCATCACTGGACTTTTGGAACAGGTACGCAATAATTATTAACACTAAGGATGCCCGTGTCCTGCCTGTGGCAATAATCCACGTGGAGGAAGCTGTGTCCAGGGGGAACCATTCTTGACTAAGAGCATGGACATCTCATCATTTTGGAAACGCCAGTGTAACAGCAACTACTGGCTGCAATGCAAGTTAAAGGTGCTAATCTATTAAAACCAATTAAAAATGCTCTTACTGCAGCTATGTCCATGCCATTCTGCAGCAGGACATTCCTTGGCCTCATGCATGCTGTATTGGCAGGCATGAAGTGTTTGCTTTCATCCAACCTGAAGCATTTGCTTTTCAGTTCCACCAAGTGACCTTTTGTGAAGTCATCTGGAGCTGTAAATTAGATCGGAACCACCATCTGGCTTTTTTTCTGTTCCTTATTTACTATATTGCTACCATATCTCCCAGCAGTTGATGGGGTTTATTGCTCTGCACTAATCATTCCTTTTTCATCTCCTGTTTCCCTTTTTCATTAAGCACCAGCTCTGCGCAGCACCTGGAAGTGCTGGCTGCATGTGGAGTAGCTGGGCTAGAGATGGCTCTTGCCTTGCTGCCACAGTGGGCTGGCAGCAGGCTGATGTACTATGTACTGGGCCAGAGTCCCTCACGTTCCCTTTGGAAACAGGCTGGGCACGCACTGGGGCATGCACCATGGGCACCGCTCTGTGTGCCCCCAGCAGCTGTAACTATAGGTTAGCTATAGGCAACCAGCATGTGCTTTTCCAACCAGATGCCTGGAGGAGCACCATGTGCTGGGGACACAGCATGTCTCTGAAGCACAGGTAGGGAAAAGGTCAAGCCCATGACTTTCTGCAAGAAGAGCTGGGCAAGAGCCTGCTGGACTTGTGAATTAGCCACTGGATCAGGAGGAGGGGAGACTTGACACAGTGGGAAGATGGGGAAGGCACGTGTCTCCCAAAAAAATCCAATCTGCAGCACCTATCAGGGAGGTTTGTGCTCACTTTTCATCTGTGGATGAGGTCCACCTAAGCCTCCTGACCCCTCATTTGGCAGTGGCAGGGGAAAAGAGGAGAGAGGCAAAGCCCTTGGAGCTGACCAAAGCTTGCCTGCTTTAGTTCTGTAAAGTGGTTTCCATGCTGCTGAATGAGTTGCTGGCATTCAGGCATCAGCCTTTGTTTTGATTTTAACCTTTTGGCTGGTGATTTAGGCCAGTGGGTTCCACACTTCTGTGACTGTAAAAGTAAATACATATACTGGGGGGCATACTCCCAGTATATATATTTACTGACAAATTATATGCGTGTACTACTGTACTTACATTGTGTACGTTATAAAACATATCGAAAGTAGAATTTAAAAGAAGGATGATATAAAGATGAAATAAGTATTATTTTACTTATTAATAGTACAAATATTTTCTTCCTGTACCGTCCTGGTGTTTTCTTCTGCATGCACCCCACTTTGGAGACCTCAGATGTACCAAAAAGGCTTTCTGCGTTGGTAGATGTAGCAACCTCTGTGTTGTAGGGGTTGTATTGCATTCAGTCCCTAGTGCATCCCCAAGGGTCTCAGGGCTTCCCTAGAGGCTGGGACTGGGACTCTCCCCCCAGGACTATGAGGGGATAAGAAGAGGGTTTCCTTGGTCCCATGTGGCAATGCAGCACCCCTCAGCTCATCTCAGCCATGCTGGGTGGGGTGGGAGATTCAGGGGGTACTGTAGATCCCCTGTCACATCCCACCCCAAGAAGCAGCAAATCCCAGAGGCAGGGAAGCAGGATGGAAACCCACTTACCTCCCCCAGCCCGCTGCTGTTTAGTGGGAGCAAAGGGTGCCTTTCCCCGCTGGCGCGGCTCAGGCTGCAGAGAGTGCCAAAGACTAAAAGGGTTTGGAAAGCAAACAAAGGAAGGGAAGGAAAATATCTTGGACAGAAGATAGAGAGCATAAGTTATAAGTCTTTTGGGAGGTGCAGGGGTGGGGTGGGGGGGATGTGTGCGCACTCGTGAATGGAGAATGCAGTGAGCAGCAACTTTGATCTCCCAGGACATCTGGCATGTGGGCATCCGCTATACATCTGCCTATAGGGCAGGCCCAGAGACATGCGTGACTGGGAAAGGCGGATGAAAACCCAAAACAAGATGCTCCCTGTTTCCCATGATCCGTGCACCCTTTCCTTCAAAACAGGCAGGCAGCATCAACCACAGAGAGAAGACAGGTGCTGGTGGAGCCAAGCAGCATCCAGCCCAGCTCTTCTGTTCCCATGCCTTCCTATGCCCCAGGGTGAGCACCTTGGTGCTCCCCAAACTGCTATGAGCAACATGGGAGCTGCAGCTGTGGCATGCAGGGAGATTAGCTAAAGCAGGGCCTGGGGAAAGGAGAGAGTGACCTATGGGGCCCCTGCCATTGGTTTGATTTCATCAAGGCCTGAACATGGCTGCTCTGAGCCCAGACGGTGTGACATTGACATTCATCCTGGGACAGGCTCAGGGTGCTGGGAAGGGTGGTGAGGAAACGCTGGGTGCTTTGGCAGTGATGGACCCTAAACGCCAGCAGGCCCAAAGACAGCACACAGGGTACCAAGTCCTCTGCACAACAGCCGCAGCTTGCAGCCACTGGCTCTAACTGCAGTGGTGGTCACTGTGTGCTGGGATATCACAGCCTTGGAGCCCTGGCACTGCTGACTCAAGAGCTTTAAAATTAAGCCCTGAGAGATTTGCTTACAAGGGAAAGGGTTTGTTTCACTTTTTGCCATGTGAGCAGGATGGGCATTCAAGCTTTTCTTTACAGGTAATGTATTTAAATGAAGGATGACTGTCAAGTACCATCACCTGCAGCTTGGCAAACAGAGAAACCAGCCCTGCCCGGCCCCATGCCAGAATCACAGGCTTTGGCTATAAGCCCTGCTGGCAGGTTTCTGGCCTTTCAGGGGCCTGCACTGGGGTACTTTCGTCCCCACAAGGCTCCCAAACCAGAGCAGCTTTCCCTGAACTGCTGCAGCAAAGCACTGTTCCTCTCCACCTGGAGAAGAAGCTGCCCCCGACCCTGCCTGGGTGTCCTCTTGAAGGGACAGGTTGGTGATGTGGGGGCATAGCTCTCTCAGCGGATGCTACCACTGTACTTAGTCCATAACAGCCTCCCAGCAGCTGGAGGGAAGCAGTAAGTGGATGCTCTCAATGTTGTCTCACGCTGGAGGCTCTCAGCACCAAGAAGCACTGGGACCTGCAGGGCAAAGCAGCGGAGGGGATGTGGGGTTGGTGGGCTGAGATGGCTCTGAGGGAGGTGGGCACTGAGATGGATGTTGGGGATGTGCTTGGAGACAAGGGCAGAGAAGAGGTTTGGGTTTGGTATGAGTCGGGCAGTGGGCACAGAGGTGCAGAGGGGAAGTGGCGTTGGAATCCAGGCACACAAAGTGTGACAGCAACTGACATAGGAGAGGAGGGTGATGCCTCCAAAGAGGTCTGGTTTGTCTTCTAAAGACCTTCTGGGGGACTTATGCATTCCTCCTTTCAGTCCGCGGAGCTACCTCCCCCAGCATAAGGTTTTCAGTTTGAAGTGTAAAAGGCCTTTTCTTTCCGTTTTTCTCCCCTCCGAGCTCAACAGACCCTCCTCAAACAAGGAGCCAAGCAGCATATTTCTTCACATCATGGTCTGCTGTGCCTGGAAATCAGCACACAACTCCTTCCTAGGGAAAAACGTACCATTTCCCATGCGAGTGGTCAGCTGGGCTGGAAAGGATGGTGTGAGGCTTCAAGGCCATGCTTAGTGTTACCAAAGGGGCCAGGGGAAATATTGCAGCCCTCTCTTCTGACCCCAAATCTGAGTTGCCTCTCCAAGGGCTGGTTGAAGGGGGATCTGGGACAGAGTAACTTCCCAAGGGAATCTGTATTCATCAGCAGGGAAGTTTGGTAGGATGCTTTTCCCTAGGGAAGCGGAGATCAGAGGGAGGGGAGGCAGGGGCAGGCAGCCAAAGGAAGCGGGGTAGACTGGTATGCACAGGCTGCATTCCTCAGGGGAGATTCGTTTCGTATGCAGGTATGTCTCCAAAGGGGACACCCGGGTGCAGAGGAACTTGTGCTCCTGGGATGAATTGCCCCCCTGGGAACTTGAGTGCAGAGGCAGACACCTACAGGAGCCGTTTCCCAAGGGATAGTTCTAGTTTACTGCTGATTTTCCTAACAAAACATAGTGCTGCTGGATTGCGATCTTCCAAAAACCTGGAAGTGCAGTCATTATTAGCAGCCAGGGCTTTGGAGGTGGTAAATCTGCTGGCATCTCCCATTTTGCCCAAGCTCCTGCCAGAAGTATGATCCTGATGCAGCTGGTTGGTCTGCAGGGCTGGCTCAAGGCACAAACCCTGTAAGACATTTCTCCTGCACCAAATCGTGATCCAGCATTCATTTGGGAAGGAAAATCGAAGCAAACTCCCAACTCTGTCAGGAGCATGTCCGCGGTGCCATTTTCCTCTCTGTGCCCTCCTGCCCCTCATAGAGGCACCCTCCTTCCGCCAGAGGCAGCCCTGTGTTTGATGGATTGCAATCCTCCTCCACCATGGTCAAAACAAAGGTCACGGCCCGAGGAAATTGCAAGCAAGTTTTGCCCACCGGCCCCGGAAGCACGGTTGCGCTGGTGACAAGGGGTGAACTCTTTACGATCCCGCTGCCCCGGCAGCCTCGCTGGGAAACGGCTTTAAACAAGCGGGCAGGGAACATGTGGCCTCCCGGTGCTGACCGAGGAGGTGAGCCCCAGCCCCTTCCCACCTTCTCCTCTAGCAAAGCTGCTGCTGTCTCTCTGCTGGGCAAGCACAGGGTCCTGGGGTCACAAAACGAGTTTGCATTTCTTTGCTAGCGCTTGGGAGACCCTCAAGGTTTGTTTTGTGTACTTTAAATGCAGGTACAACAACACCCCTCGCTCACACTGATCTTATTCCTGGGAGCAAGGTGTTCAAGTCTGTTGCTATCAACAGGGCAAGCGGCTTTGCTTTGCCTTTCTGTGCCTGTGCTCTCTCCACCAAACAAAAATTGCAGCTTTGAGGGCTGGAGGAGGACAAAAGTCAAGTCTTGAATATATGAGTGTATGTGTTTTTCCTAATACCTATAACTAAACATTCCTGTGAATAGAAAACATTTCTTTTAGCCTGAGTCCTCCTGAGCTACCCCAAGTGCCTTCGTCCTGCCCTTCTACACCTTAGCATTGTGTGCTTGCTAACTGGAAAATTCAAGATGGAAACTTTATCTGCAATATTCTTTAGTTTTAGGGAAATACACAACCAAACCCCTACTTAAAACACTGATGGGTGCAAAGGGCACTGTGGTTATTCCTTTGCCGTGAGGCATCCCCCAAAGGTGTACAATTCAGGTCTAACAAAGCCTTCCTGGAGCCAGAGGTCTCCAAAGTGTCTGGCCCATGACAGAGGTGAGGGGCAGCCATTTATCTCTGCACCCAAACTGGGCGCTAAACTGATCCCTGTTGAAACTGATTTATCCACCCACCCGCAATTCAAGCCTACATGGATTAGTGAGCTGCTCTGAGACTGCTGGATAAAAAGCTTGATGTGGGAAGCATCCCAGTTCTTAGGGAGAAGGAGGCTAGAGAGGAAGCCAAGAGTTTAAATCCACAGCCTAAGAGCTCAGGAAAGCTCTTTCTTAGCAAAGGGGATTAAGCTTTGCCAACCCATAGGAGGAAGGAAGTAGGAGGAAAAACAAGAATCATGGACAGCAGAAAGTAGGAAGAAAGGTAAACAAATAGGTGGACAAGTGGCCTAGCTTCATACTGCCAATTGACAGCATCTTGCAAAGGTTAGGATGTGGCATTTCCTACAGCACAGATAAGCTTTGTCTTTGCCTGGGCTGCGAGGCAGCTCTAAAAGCAGCAGCTTTCTGCCCCTTCTCTGGGACTGGTTCCAATTAGCGCTGGCTCCACTCAGTGCTGGCTTAGCCCCAGGATTAGGAATCCCCCCTTGCCTATCCCCTCTGACCCGAACACTTCCTGGGACTGATGGGGCACCCGAATTCCTCCCCTTCCTCAATCGGACAGCTTGCTCTCGTCACCCCGAGCCCTGGCCCCCGGAGGGGGAGAGGGGAAGGAGGATACGTGACAGAGAGCAGCCCTCCACACGCCTGGGAGCACCTTACCTCGGAGGAGCCAGCATCCTTAAACAGCCTCCGCAGGGCCTGGAGAAGTACCCATTGGGATGCTCGGCTTCACCTGCTCTGACACCCTGCTGGTCATTTTGTGGTGCTCAAGGTGTCAGGGTACAGCAGATCACATCTCAGACTCCTCCAAAAGTCCAGGGGCAGGAAGGTGCTAACAAGTGCTCCTGAGGGCTTCTTTGAGTATGAAATATGCAATGGAAGGATAAGTTACTCTTGGACCAAGCCATGGAGAGTGAAGTGAGTGTCTGAATGGCCCCAGAAGCAGGGATGCACTGCTGAGGATTTACAGTCAGCTCTTGAACAATTCATTCACCAGGGTTCAATGACCCAACTTTGTAAAATGCTGGTGGTGTGAGGGCTTGCGGCACACAGAGGGGAAGAAGAGCTATGAGGACAGGATGAGGCCCATGGTTTGGCCAGTAAGTGTGATTGTCTGCATCACAGACAAATGTTTCATGAGCATCTCTTTGCAGAGGCAGCTTTGGTGCTGAGAGCCAGTGGAGCACGCTGGGCTCAGGAACAGCCCCAGCCCTAGCCATGGCTCCGGCAGGAGGGGCAGATGGAGCTTGAGGCACAAGCAGGCTATGCTGCAAAGCTGTTTTGGCAGGAGGAGATGTGAGCAAGAGCATCTGTTACTGGCCCTGGAGGAGGCAGAGGGAGCTTTTACCAGCTAAAGCTGGGGAGGAAAGGGAAGGGGCCCACAGCACGCACGTGGGAGCCATCATGCCCCCAGCCTTCTGTCAGTCATCCTATGTGCCCCCTTTTGCTGGCGCCAGCATTTAAGGAAATCACCTTGATTTTGTCCGGATACAAAGCTGCTGAGTCAGCAGAATCGAGCAAGTTGTTTACTTGGGGACCAGCTGAGCAAAGGCCAAGTGCAAGCTGCCTCCACGCACCTACAGCAGTCACCTTCCCACACAATACGGTAGGGCCAGCTCCCAGATTTGTTGCCAAAACCCCCACGAGGAAGAGCTGTGTTTTCTTAAACACCTCTGTGCTGCCAGGGCTGCAGCCACTCCCCAACTCACATGGGAGATTTAATAAACAGTGAACAGTAAGTGCTGCTTTGACATCTAATACGGATTAGGACCACCTCACAGGAGCTGGAAAGGCTTCCCATTCCTCTAACAGCTCCTGAAGGGCGTCACACTCTATGCTGCTTAGCATTAAAGAAGCACAAAGGGGAACTGCATAGGTTACATCAGTGGCTCCTTCATAGCAGCATCACTCTGTGGGGT
>JBCJKH010052770.1:21589-36120 GCA_039877255.1 Loriculus beryllinus | reverse complement strand
CCCTAAAATTAGTACTTGAGGCAGCTCAGAAATAATTTCATTAAACAGTCAGTCCTCCTTTGCTGGCTGACCTTTGTCAGTGCAGAAAACCGTTTCAAGTTACATTTGTTTCATTGCTGATATTAGTGGGACAAAGCAATGATACATGGAAATGCTAATGGTTTGCTTGTGTCACATAGAAAATAGCAAACTCCAGACTGCAGAAGGCACTAGATCCAGGTACATCCAAGCAACTGTTGTTAAATACAACCAGAGGGCTGGTAATGCTCATCCGGTGAGAGGAGGTATCTGTGGGAGGTCATCTTGCATTTGACGTAAGGAAGAAGCAGACTAGTGAGGACTGATCTGCAGGGTGGTAGCATCAACTTCTCTCCACTCGAGGAGGAAGAGGAATGCTGCCAGATGGACATAGCTTGAGGAATCATGTGGTATCTGTTCCTTCGTTCTTGCAGTCACTGTCCGGTCATGGTCCTTGCAAAGACATCCAGTCTTTACCAAATGCATGAAGCCTGCTCTCTTAATAGCTAACTTCTGGTTGGCTTTTAACAACCTTTCTCCAGTTGGATCGTGCTCCTCCATCTCTTTGTTAAAAAATAATAGCTTTTGTAGTAGTTAGCAATTTCTCAGGCAAATGCAGTTCTGTAGCACTGGCACGGTTCCATTAATCATATAGAGTAATCCGTTTGTGCCAAAAACCTATCAAGTTGAGCTGCCTTTTTGAGAGCTGGTGGGAATGTGTACCCAGTGGTGTTCTTGCTGGCATATGGACTTCCCGTGTGTGCAAGAATGACTGGGGCATGGGGGGGTCCCCCTTAGCTGTGCTCAGGGTATGCAAGCAGGCTGAGAGAGCCTGGCAAGTCTCAGGACTCAAAGTGATATGAACAGATCTTAGGGAGTTTTATATTTAGGGACACATGGCCTCAGCAGCCATTTTTTATTCATTCCCCTAAAATTTTCAGCAGTCAGAATAAGGGCCTCAAGTCTCATTAATATAGACAGGAGTTCTTTTAGCCTTAAGCTCCATCAGCAGTCTAATGTGTGTCAGATGGGGACATTTACCCTGAATGCCAGATAAGGGCAAGAAATGTGTGTGTCTTTGGGTTTTATGGTGAAATGCTGGTAGCGGAAGGGAGACTTAATGTGGACCAGCTAGAAAATGAGAAAGATCATTCTAATAGCAGTGTTTATGAAAAACTGAAGTGTTCAACTTGATCATCTCAGAGACTAGGTAGGAGAGAGTCCTCTGGGCTGAACCCTGCTTGGGAGGTACACTCATGTTGTATGAATGAGCCTTGTTGCATGGCAGAGTCCAGGCTGTGTGGGTTAACTGGGCTGTGGGGGTTAACTGGGCTGTGCAGATGTCCTGCCAGAGCCACTGATGGAGGAACAGGCAGAAGGCGTCAGCACCTTTGGGGACACAGGAGAAAATAGGGGTCACAACAGGAGTATAGGAAGCATACAGCAAGGCGAGTAGGAGTCAAGCAGCTATGAAAAGTTGCAAGGCACTGAATCAGGACATAGAAATCTATGTAAGAGCAGAAAGAGGAGCAGGGCTTGGCTACTGCAGATGTGAGGAGCAAATGGAAAGCTAAAGAAGAGGGTCTCCACATGTAGTGAGCAGAGACTGAAGGGGATCACACTTGTCAGCTTCGTTGCATCCTATTTTAGGAAAAGGTTGATGTTGGTGCTAGCAAAAGGCACAGCCCATGGGGCTGAGCTAGCATATTTAGCTTGTTATTTCAGCTTGGAAAGAAGTAACAGTAATGCAGAGTCCTGTAAGCTCTATGTGTGTAATGTGAAATCCCATGGTGCTTCAATGAGATTGCTGTGTTTTGGGAACTGTACAGCTGCACCTAACCATAGCTGTCGTGGGGCATGGCTCTCCTTCAGGTGTCAGCTGTGTCTGTGTTGTGTACATTCAAGTTGTTGGTTCCACCAGGTGTTTGTGGCAGGCTACAGTGAGTGTGTGGGACTTTGTTTCCTTGGTTAGATCCCAGACATTTCACAGCTACCTGGAGGACATCATCAACTACCGCTGGGAGCTGGAGGAAGGGAAACCCAACCCCTTGCGGGAGTCCACCTTCCAGGAGCTGCCTCTACGCACCCGGGTGGAGATCTTGCACCGCCTCTGTGACTACCGCCTCGATGCAGATGATGTCTTTGACCTTCTCAAGGTGCTTTGGGCAGTAGGGAAGGGAGAAATGGGGCAGCTGGGCCAGATCAGTGAATCTTCCTGGGAACAGAACAGTTGATGCTAATAAGTGCATTTTAAGGCCAGGTAACTGGTACCAGTGCAGTGGGTCAGCAGTTCTCCATCTCCTCTCTCGCCTTGCAGAGGACGCAATGCAAGCACTCAGGACTGCCCTTGGGGCCCTCATCCTGAGCGGATGTATTCATAGCATGGGAGTCACTAAGTAAATTGGCTTTATTGGCTACTCTTCCTGCGAAGAGTGAATTTGGAGATGCTCCAACGGTAATGGCAGGGCTGCGAGAGCTGAGACTGCCTTGCTGAGGGATGGTGTGAGATGAAAGGATGGGGGTGAAGTGTAGTGGGGGAGCTGGGGGAAGGGTGATGGCGGGAGGGGGGGAGGGAGCTTCTCAGGGTTGTGTGTGACTGTTGCCAGCACTAATTAGACCTTCCCTGTCAGGAGCACCAGAGATGAAATGTTAAAATGAGAGAGGCCATTCAAATTAGAGATGCCAATCTCAATCCCTCCCTGCACAGAGAGTGAACGTCGCCTTTCCTCTGGAGTAACATTTTCCCAGCTCTGGCCTGGAGGACCAGCTGTACTGCTGCTGTGGCATGGTGGGAGGGGAGGAGGGAGGTGTTTGCAGAGGGTGTCATCATGTTTTGTGTGACAATGTGGCCGCTTTTCAACTTGTCACCGTCTGGTGGGGGGCTTCCTGATGGGCACAGGGCTTGGATGCCGACAGCCTCCGCGTGGAGCCGCTGGGCGAGGACAGCAGCGGTGCCTTGTACTGGTACTTCTATGGCACACGGATGTACAAGGAGGATCCTGTGCAGGCGAAAACCAATGGAGAGCTGGCTCCAGACAGGTAACAGTCCTCACAGCATTCCCCCTGTGTCTGGGTGCAGGGGACAAGGGGGGCACGGCACAGCCAGCCTTGCTGTAAGGGACTCCGCCTGACTGCTGTTGTGTCAGGGGGCTGCAGGGGGGAGCCTGGGAGAGGGCTGGGGCAATGTGGGCGAGACTGGAGTTGCCAAGCAGACTGCGAGCTGCCCCACCGTCGTGCATTGTGTCAGAGCCAGCCTGCAGCCTTTGTGGCACCAGGAGAGCCTGCTGTGGGAACGATGCTGCCTGCCCCACCGCATTCCTCCCCGTCTGCCCCGCACAGTGCCGGCGGCTCCCAGATCAGGCTCCCAGCCAGTGGGAATCCCTTCTCTCCTCCCCTCCCTGTCCTGTTGCTGCTCTGATTTAATCCCTTCCTTTAGTGGGGTTCTCAGCAGCTGTTCTGACTTCCATGCCCTTCTCCCATCCTGCCAGCCACAGGATGATGAGCCCTCGCTCAGCAGATATTTCATGGTGGGTTTGTTGTTTCGCAGGGGATGCGGGGGGCAGACAAACACCCCAAATGTTCCTGGGAAAACAGGCAAGAGACGAGGGCGACCCCCAAAGCGGAAAAAACTTCTGGAGGAAAACCTGCTGAGGTACGGAAAGGGTGTTCCTGCAGCAGACGTAGAATGCATATATATGCATAGGGAAGTATAATGTACTTCTGGGGTTCCCCCAATAAGTATGTATATACCAAGCAGCCGTAATTTCGTTGCACCTCTGAAGTGAAGCAAGCTCAGACTTGGTGGGTACTTTGATCACTCTCCAAAGACAATTCTGAGTGAGCTGGGTGCTGAGTGTGGTGGAACAGTGGGTATCACTTTCCAGCCGCCTCACTTCGGATGCAGTTCCTCTGGGCAGTGCTAGGGGATATGCTCCTGATAAAGAACACTTCAATGGTGTAATGCTTGAAGCCAAAAATCCTGGACACTTGAGCCAGTATAGATTTTGGGCTGCTTCCCATAAGAATTGAAATACTGCTCTTGCCAGACTCCAGCTTTGACTTCTTGAAGTTTTATGAAGCTATGATAAATATATATGTGAAAATACACATTGGACATGTGTGTGCTCTGCATGGTGGTGTTTATCATGGTTTTGCTGTGCATTGAGTAGTTGCTCCCCATTCTTCTCCTCAGAATTGGTTGTGAATTGGTCAATGATGTGAAGTAATATATTTATTGTGTCACTCCTTCCCTTTCTTTGTTTTTGGCAGGGAGAAGGCAGAAGAGAATTTGCTAATCCGAGAGACTCAGATAAGAAATGGTAAAGAGATTTTGCTGGGTCAGGGTTGATACAATCAGCTAACATGGCTCTTAAATCATCAAAGCCTAGAAAGATGCCTTTCTCAGGGAGAGTCTCTGCTGGTGTCTAGGGCTGAGTTTGGAAGGAGGGGTTGGCATTACAGGCTGCCCTGCAGCTGAGAGCCTGGGCACCTGTGGGCTTCCTACTTTATCGTGGATTAGTTAGGGATGAAGAAACTTACCCTATTGGGTTACACTAGGCCTTGGGGGCCAACCTACACAGTGAAGTTGATGGAAACGGACTGTGAATAGCCTTTGCTATTCCAGCAGTAGAGGTGAACACAAGCCCCTGTTCGTAGCCAGTGAGGTTTTTTGGACTGGGAAGAGAGTGGGGTCAACGATGCCAGGATAAGGAAGGAAGAAACTTTTCATTTCTCCTCCCCTCTCCTTCCTGGTGCCATTGGGTGTCTGAACTGTGTAAATAATCTCTTGGGGATATCCACCTAAGGGTTAAGGAGGCAAGCAGAAAAAGTTAAGTTGGCAATGTAAAGAGAAAGTTGAGTTTGAGGGGGCTTGTCATACATGTACAGCCAGTGGCTTCTACATAACGCAGGAGCTCAGCCTGCCCATCGCTCCAAAAAAAAAAGGCAAGGGTGTCATTGCCTTTGCCGTGCCTTCTTCCCTTTACCCTTTGTCTTCAGATTTCCTGGCGGCTGCTTGGGAGCAATGCATGTGAGGCTCTGAGGGGTTTATCAGATCATTGTCTTCCAGCAAATTGTGTCACTTCAGCTGCAGAGTAATCTCCTGGCACAAAGCAGTGCTGTAGTCCTGGTTGTTATTGAAAGGAGTTGCCCATAGGCAGCTGGCAAGGGAGGGGAAGTAAGGGTGCAGCATGCAGGTAAGCTCCCCACTGCAGTGGGCAGGGGATGGCTTTGCATAGCCAGGGAGGCAGAAACCAGCACGTGGTTGGTCCTCGGGCATCTTGGTTACCAGTCCTCAGTGCATTAACTGGAGCCGAAGCCAATAGTGGGTTAAGCTATAGGCTGGCCTGTTACTTGGAGCTAGCACACCCACCATGGTATGGAGGTTTCTGACTGAGGGCAGGTGGCTGAAGGGACAGTACAGTTTTCCAGTCTCCCTGGGGCAACCTGATAGCTTGTGTGACAGAGCCACTGGTGTCTGAGATCCACAAAGGGCCCAGAGTCAGGTTCAGAGTGAAAAGGGCTCTGTTTTTTGCTTCTCTGTATCTTTCATAGTTAATTTGCTTTAAAATGGGGTGAGAAGCTGCAGGACATCTGCTGCTGTGGGGATAGTGACCATGGGTTTCTTTCCAGTATCCAGTGGTCAGCTCTAGAAAAGTCTAGAGGGAGCCAAGAAGCCCTCAGCCTGAGGGAGTTTGAACCAACATCATCCCCCTCCCCAAAAATGGGCCACAACTCCTTTTGCTTAGAGAGTGTCCTGGGGCAAAAACATGCAAGTTGCAACCCATGAGGTTCCTCTGCTCTGTGTAAACATTTGCGGAGCAGGAACCACATTTCCCCTCTCCAGGTGGGTGTTCCAACCACCACACAAGACAGCCCTTCCTTTGCAATTAATATTCAAATGTTTCACACAAGGCAGAACAGCTCTGAGTGTCTTGGTAGTTGGGACATGCTTTAGAGCGGTGGGTGATCTGCTTCAGATCCCACTCTGGGTTGAGCAGGGATGGGATGTGAACTTTTGGAACTTCCCCCTCATCTGGCAGCCCGATGAACCCCATCCTTTACTTCCTTTTCTGTTCCTCTTCTGTTCTTTCAAGTGCCTGCAAACAAAATGTTTCATTTGGGGAGAATGGGAGGTTTTGTTCACAGCAGCCAAGGTTTGCAGTGCTAAAAGAAAAAGGTTATTTCAAATAACATTCATTTTTGATGTTTTTATTCTGCTGCCAGACTGTCAGCCATTTGCATTACCCTATGTTCTGCCCTGGCTGACAGACTCCATTACAAATCTTTTTCTTTGGTCTGTCATAAATGGAATGGAGGTTTGCTACAGGGATGTCATATTAGCCATGTGTTGCAAAGTGGCACCATTATTTCCTCACCTGTGTGCTTCCTCTGTGTGCTGGCATCTCTTTCTAGTGCTGCTAGGGCTTGTAGCAGTGTTTCTGGTGGACGAAAAGCGCTTTGGGTCTATAGCAAAGAGCACATTTCCCACAACAGTGGCCATTGGCAGTACCCTTTGCCCTTCCTGAAGCCTGAGTAGAGAAAAGAAGGGATAAAGAAAAGCTGTTACTCATAACTGCTGTGGAGATAACATCCTTTCATGTCGTTGAAGGGTCCCAAGGGCCTGGCCGTGGCACATGGTGGCTGCTGTGTCAGACGGAAGAGGAGTGGAGGCAGGTCACAGAGAGCTTCAGAGAGAGGACTTCCCTTAGAGAGCGGCAGCTCTACAAACTCTTGAGTGAAGACTTCCTGCCGGAGATCTGCAACATGATTGCACAGAAGGTGAGGAGACATGACATCCTGTTTACCTCCCTTTGACCGCTTCCAAGAGCATGGACGTTTGCTGATTGAAGGAGAGCTACATTCAAGCAGCCTGTCACCCTGTCCTGCTTCCCGCCGCCTCCAGCCTGCAAGTGTTGTGGATGCAGGAGCTGTTCAGCTTGTGTATGGGGAGAAAGGCTCTTCCCAGCGAAGTGGCAGGGCTAGAGTGGGTACTTAAGGATCCAGTTCATGATTGCATGGCAGTATAGGTAGGATGACTGAAGAGGTTACTGTCTTCAGCCGTGTTCCTTGTCCCTTTTCTGCTAGCAGGGTATCTATCTGCTTTTGAACTGCTTTGATTTACAGCTTAGCTTTTCTATGCAAACTGCCTGTGATTCTGCTTTTACTGCTGTTTCTCTCAGCTGGCTCTGCTGAAGGGGCAGTGGCTGCTTGAGTTGGTATGTCAGAGCCACGAAACTCTGAAGGGTACTCTCCATCAACTGAATGTTTTCAGGTGGGACAGATTTGGCACAAGATCCTTCGGCTAGATGGCTTTGTAAAATGTGCTCTGCAGTCAGCGTGATGTTCTTGGATTGAGTTCAGTTTGCTTGTTTTCTACCCTTGTAAAGCTAATAGGGATTTCATGGTCGCTTCTATCCCCCAGAGTTTCTCCTGCCAGTATCACCAATGTGCCCTAATTTCCTCCACTCTCTCTTTCCTTCCCTCACTTCTCAACCCTGTTTCAGGAGAAGCGTCTGCAGCGGACAGAATTTTCTCCCAGGTGGATGTCTGACCATCAGCCCATCAAACCAATCAAGCAGGAGGTGAGGGGGGGTGCGAGGGGGAGGACGACGGAGGGAGGCGAGAGCAGATGCCTCCTGGGGGAAAAAATAAACCGCAGCATCACTATTCAGTGGGAAGGAGTCGTTTGAAAGTGCTTGTGCTGAAAGAGAGATGGGTGGTAATGCCCGTCAAAGGCAGGCTGACACTCGGGGTTTCTATGGCGAGCAGGGAGGTGCTGCCCTCTGTATCGCAGAGGTAACCGGCCTCGCCACAGACTCCGGTGCAGCTGCATATGGAAATCTGCGCTCAGTCTGGGGAATTCCACTTCAATGAAAGTGCTGGCACATTCGAGGCAGTTCAAAGAAAAGTTGAAGAAGGATGAGAGGGCTAGAAGAACCGGCTTACAAAGGGAAATGACAGAAATTCAGCCAAGGGGAAAACGTGAGGCTGCAAACACATGAGGGTGTAGATAGCACGAAGGGAAAGAAGAATGACTGATGCAGGACGGAGCTGAGAGAGGAGGGGGTCAGCTGGAAATGGAAGTCACAATTTCGGCTGCTTAAAAGAAATGCTTATCAAACTGCAGCCTTGTCGTCTGAAACGCCTCTTTCCGTGCCTCTTCACCCTCATCTCCTCTTTACCGCATCAGTGTAACAGCGCTGGTGCTTGTGGGGCTGTGCAGTGAACCAGACCAGGGAAAATGACTGAAGTTAAATATAACCTTTTCCTTTGGTCAGGGTTATTTTTAACATAGATCAGCTTCCCGATACAGTTCACCACGCAGCCCCCAACAGTCACGCTGGCACAGCCAGGAGCATGGTACAGTGGAGATGGGGGGTCTTTGAACTGGCAACTACTACCTAAAGTAATCGGTCAGGCAACACAGGATTAGCTTTGCAGGAAAAAATTGGCTTGATTCTATCAGGCCGTGGCATAACCTCTTGCTGTAGATTAATGAGAACATAGTTACCTGGTATTTTGTCAAACATTGAGAAATTAAACTGCAGGGAATATTCCATGTGAGCCAGGGTCAGGGGTTCCCGCAAAACAAAGGAGAAAGTACAGTGCTCCACAATAAATATAATTACTTAGAATAGGTAAATAAGAGGAAGGAAGAACCTCTCATCATGCTGCAGATAAAAGCCTGCCGAGAGGAAAATACAACCCCAGCGATGGTCAGTTTGGGGCCAGAATTGCTCTTTGCAAAGCCCACCATGCAGGAAGCCCAGGGACACGTGTTTGTTCACAGGCAGCAGAAATCCCAGAGGAGGAGGGGAGTGGGAAACACATGGAGCCTGAATGATGCTAATCAGTACCGCAGGTGCTCCAGGTCTGCGGCAGCAGAGGGCTGTTAATTGCTGCCTGTGGGCCAGTGAAACGTTTCCAGCGAGCAGGGGGCCCTCTTGGCACCCGCTGCACCGGGGTGCGGGGAGCCAGCCAGCGCAAGGGTGGTGATGCTCACGCCAGCTCCGCAGCAGGATGTGGCAGTCATCCTTGAGCAGGGAAGGTGCCAGCATGTCTGATGGCTTGTTTGCTGATTGAAGGGTGGGCAGCAGGCGAGTCTGGGGGAGAAAACCTCAGCCTGGTGCAGGGGTGATGCCTTCCTCTCGAATATGTGAGCTGGATGCTGCTTTGGTCTGAGATATAGCTGCTCCGTAGGCTCCTAATCCTGCGGGGGATTTCTCAACAGGTGGTTCAGATTAGCTCCTCATTAAAAAGCCTCCTGAGCAGCACCCTCATTAGGGTAGTGCTGCGGAAACCGGAGCAGGGAAGGTTTGGAGGATGAGGGGCCAGGACGTGTGGCTGGAGGGGGCCAGGGCACCCGAGTCTCCTGGCCTTCTGCCCCTGAAGCCTGATACCCACTGTCTGGAGAGCAAAGCAAAAGGCACAAGTTTGGCCCTTTCGGGGTCCCTGGGGGGAAGGCAGTGATGTTGTGTCCTGGAGTGCTCTCTGGCGGAGGGAAGGAGACTGTGTTGCTGTGGTCACACATGAGGGTTAGCTTTTATCCTCCGAGCGGGGAGGAAGCTGGATAACATCCCTTTGGCACCTCTTTGGTCAGGAAGGAAGTTTAACTTGTGTTGGATTCTTGTTTTTAGCGTCCCAATAGGAGTCTGCTTCCATCACATCTGATAGGAGTTTACTTGTTTGTGTTGACTTACGTTTTTTAACGCTGAGTTGAGCACACTCATCCCTAATGGGTTTAAGTGGGATGCCAGGCAGAAGGTACCTCTGAAAATCAGGTTGTTCATCATGTGTCTGAAGCATCTCAAAGAGCCCATGCCAGCACTGCTGCTGTCCTGCAAGCACTGCAAGGAGCGAGTTGTGAATGTTTGTTGCAGTCCTTGTTGCTCGCTACACAACATTCGTGGTTTCTGCTTTTCCCTTTTCTTCTTTTCCTAATTCAGCTAACATCCTCTCCTTTGGTTCAAATCGTCCTGTTGCTTTGTTGATGTTGAATTTTTGGTGAGTTGGTCTGGAATGTGCTATGGGTTCTGTGTTGCGTCACTAGAGTATAGGGTGCTGAATACACTCTGCAGGCTTGGAGAGGTCCTGGTGTGAGCGCTGCAGCTTGGATGTTGTGTTCATGTGTCCATAGTGTCCTGGTGTTTGGATATTGATCTGTTGGAGGAAAGGTCTGAGAGAGACAACTGGAATGATTAGGGGCCTGGATGCATTGCTTTATAAGGAAACATTATCCTAATTGCAGAAACGTGGGAGTTTTGTGTAAGTGTCTGAGGAAGCCCATAAAGGCTTGAGTGTGGCGGAAGAAGAGAAGAATTTATGTTCACTCAGAAGAGCGTAACCAGGAATAATTGGATGGAGTGAAGGGACGAGAAATTAACTTTAGACTGAATGTGAGGAGAAGCTGGCTAACCTAAAAGCATGTGGAGTCACAGAATGGTTTTCTCAGGGAAGGGGTGGAAGCGTCACGTTCTAATATTTGACAAAGATCTAAAAAGGAAAAGAAGATGGGCAGAGTTCCTTTGTGGTGAGATCATGCTGTGCGTTCCACCCAAAAAGATGAGCACAGAATAAGTGTATTTGCTGTCCAGTCTGTCTCTAAATGTCCTGATGTCATCAAGTGTCCCATCACCCTCTCTTGGACACTTCTCCGTGGCTATTCATGGTTGAAGCATAATTCTCTTAATACATATTGTTGCTGCTGGAAACAGGGGTATGATACACAGTGCTCATTCATGGAGAGCTCCAAAGGGAGATTGTAGGGCAGTGTCGTGTAGGGAAGGGGAGGCAGAGGGGGAATGAATGTACCGTGAAACCGGACAACATTTCACCAAAACATCCAGAGGTTTCACTTCTGGGCAATGAAACAAGGACAAAATAGTAATTATGGTGCCAGATTTTTTTTCAGGGGATTAATAATGGGCCTGTAGAAGTTGATGGTCTGAGCTGCAGCCAAGGGACTCCAACTGACTGCTAATCCTCAGGAAATGCCTTCTGCCTTAAGTGGTGGTTGCTGGTTATTCCCTGAAAATGAAGGTGTAGAAAGCTGTATGCCCATTGTTCTTTTCCAGTTTACATTCCCTGCTGATAAGGCACACATATCTTGGTCTTGCAGAAGTCAGTGAGGTGGGAGTGGCTGGTGGATGACCAATTCATTTGCCTTATAATTAAATGCAGCTAATAAAGGTAATTCCCTACTGCCATATACTTACTTCGCACTTTACTGGAGAAATAGGAGCAGACGACTCTGGTTTGGGAAGCTTACAGTCTCAGTGGGATCAAGCACAGCCTTGCAGCCTTCTGGCAGTGGGGAGGTGAGGAAGTGGGGCAATAAAGAATCAGGCGTCCTTGACTGAGAAAACTGGTTGGGGGGACCCAGCAGGAAAACTGGCCAAACAAATGAACAAGAGCTAGTTCAAGGGATATTAGCATGCATAAATATGGCGGGTCTTGTTTTGAAAGGAAAGGAAAGCACTCCAAATGATACCTTGTACCAGTTTCTTTTCCTATCCTAAGTACTCTGTGGTTTACAGCTGAGCCAGGTTCAACAGAATACTCCTTTCTGCTCATGCTTGCCACTTGGGTATCTGCTCGCTGGAAGGGGTAGTGGTGTTGTGTTAGGGTGTCAACAGCCCTTTGCCCAGAAGGTAAATACACACGGTCCATCCCTGGCTTGTCTAACCCATCACTTCTCCTTCCTTTGTCCCTGTGTCAGTAGGATTTCATTGTTTGACAATAACTTTCCTCTACATGTTGCTTTTCATCAGAGAATTCATATGTACACATCCTTTTCTTTTCCCCTTTTTTCCTCCCAGCCATTCATTGTAGGTATGCTGTAATGCTTGCTCAGGGTAAATCCACCTCTGCTCAAACTTCAGTAAGCCTATGCATTACAGTGTTTGTTGCACCGTTTTGTCACAGGTAAACCCAAATGTGCTGAGTTCAATGGAGAAGCAGAGGCGCAGAGAGGAAGAGGAGGAACGCCAAATCCTCATAGCAGTGCAGAAGAGGGAGCAGGAACAGCTGCTAAAGGAGGAGAGGAAGAGAGAAATGGAGGAGAAAGTCAAAGCAGTAGAAGGTACGTGCATACAGCCAGTGTGAAGCAGGAGTGGAAGCTTTTAAAGCTGAGATTAAGATCTTGATCTGCCATTTGCATCCCTCCCCTGCCAGACCTGCTAACAGGAATATCTTTTCTGGTGCTTGCCTTGGATAAGTTGGTCTGACAGCAACTTCTTTTGCTTTGTCTATCTCCCTTACTGTTGGCGGCTGCTCTCTAGTGCATCCTTCAGCTGTGTTATCTTCAAACCATGCTTATTTTTTCCCTTGTCCCAGCTGGGAGTAGCAAGAGTAGTATTTTTATATTGCTATTGGCCTTATCACTTGGAGAACTAAAGATGAGGGGACCAGGCTAAACAGAGCACCAGAGGTGCCATCTTCAGGTGTTGGTTTTGTTTTTTCATGATTTTGAATTAAATGCTGAGTTAAGCTATTCTGCAAGAAGCAGCTGTGTTGTGCTTAATATGATCAAGCCACAGACAGCAGGCATTCAGCCAGTACATGTAGGCACTGGTGTCTAAGAGCAGGCTTATTTCTGACCACCTTCTCTCTGCCAGTCTCCCTTATGGGGATTCCTTTATCTGCTGCTTTTGCTGCAGTGGCTGGCTGGGCTTTTGCAGTTCATCTTCAGAAAGCTGTGGTGGTAATGTGTGGTGGTATCAGAATTGTGGATATTTAAATGGATAAAGAGTCCGAAAAAGGAAAAAGGATTAAGTTCATGCAAACCTTGTAAACTTTCCAAGATGAAACAGTCTGCTACCAGATGTTTGCTAGCAGACCAGATGTTATCTAAGAATAGCTTCTTTTACCTGCTTACCTTTTTAACCTTTAGAAAATCCAATTACTTGCTTGGCCTCCATATATTCCTGGTTGCCAGTCCTAGCTAATACAGTGCTTTAAACTGAGAATCATATAGCCTTCTGTATCTGCCACATATATCTCTCTCACCTTGGCAAATTGCATAGCCTCTGTGCTTTAATTCTCCATCCGTATAGACAATATTAATCTCAAAGTTCTATAAGAGCTGCAAAGATAAATGTACCTGTAAAAAAAATCTTATTCTACTATAAGCCATGTCCTTTTCTGGGTAATTTCAATCACTACATCATCTGGGTCCAGTATTGTTTAACTTACTCACCAATTACTTGGATGAAGGGATAGAATGCCTCCTCAAGTTTGCTGTAATACATAACTGGGAGGAGTGGCTGATAGCCCAGAGTGCTGTGCTGTCATTCAGAAGGATCTAGACAGGCTGGACAGATGGGCAGGGAAATTCAACAAAGGCAAGTGCAGGGTCCTGCACCTGGGGAGGAACAACCCCATGCACCAGCACATGTCAGGGGTTGACCTGCTGGAAAGCAGCTCTGTGGAAGGACCTGGGGACTCCTGTGACAGGGCATTGGAATAGGCCGCCCAGGGACGTTGTGGAGTCTCCTTCCCTAGAGGCACTTAAAAGACATCTGGACACAATCCTGAGCAATGTGCTTTAGGTGACCTTGGTTGAGTAGGGGGAGTTGGATTCTCCTGAATCAAGTGCGACACTTCACTCTAATTTAAAAGAACTTAGAGCCAGCTTTCAGGATCTTCAAATTGAAAACATAAATCCCTCATACGACCTGTTTAGTAGAGACATGAACTGTATCAGCAGATGTAGAGGTTTTTGTTGGCAGAAGTCCTCACAGAGAGCAGCTGACAGAGACAGGTATAATGCATGATTATAAATGAACAGGACTGTAAAACCAAACTAGAACAGGTTTTTTTTTGAGATGCATATATTTATTTACTTTATGATCATTGATTTTCAGTAATATTATTGTATCACTACTCACTGTAACTGATTAATTTCTGTTACTACAGTATTCAGTAAGCCATCTTAAAAAGGCAAATAATTGCTGAAAGAGTGTTTGTAAATAAGCACAAAGTAATGGATGTTGCATGTGTTTACATACACAGTAGGCTGTAGTCAAAACGCTTTAAAGAACTTTATCAGGATTATTTTTAAAAGTTTATTCCTTTACTTTCTGTTTAGCCATTGAGTCATTATGAATAAATACGTATTTTCAATTAAATGAGCATGCAGAACCTTGCATAACGATCACAGCATGCAGCCCTTGAAATAACACTATTTCCCCTAAATAAAAGAAGTATTCTAAGTAGAATTTTACATACTTGGCAAACAGCAAATCATATATTTTAAAATTTAGAAATGTTTCTATTGCTTTCTCAGCAGGAACTGAGTTTGGTATCTCAAAGAGTAAGTGCACACATAACATATATCTAGATAATCTAAATTACTGGAAAGAAAATCTTCAAATGCCATTTAATTTTTCTCTTCATTTTTGACACTTTTTTTTTTAATTATTACAATAGCAAAATTATGCTCCTTCTGAAAGTACTTTGTAATTCACTGTCAATGGGCAAATGCAGAAAAGCATACAGCTTTGCTGAAGCAC
>JBCJKH010052770.1:11247-21489 GCA_039877255.1 Loriculus beryllinus | reverse complement strand
GGTGATCCTCCATCTCTACTCAGCCCTGGGGAGGCCTCACCTGGAGTGCTGTGGCCAGTTGTGGCCTCCCCAGTGCAAGAGACACGGAGCTTCTGGGGCAAGTCCAGCAAAGGGCTGCTAGCATGATTAAGGGTCTGGAACATCTCTTGTATGAGGGAGAGCTGGGAAAGCTGGGCTTGTTCAGCCTGGAGAAGGCTCAGGGCATCTGGCAAATGTGTATATATATCTGAAAGGCAGATGTTAAGAAGATGCATCCAAACTCTTCTTGGTAGTCCCAGGAGGTAGGACAAGAGGCAACAGGCATAAACTAAAACACAGGAAGTTCCACCTGAACATGAGAGAAAACTCCTTTACTGTGAAGGTGGCTGAGCATTGAAATAAGGTGCCCAGAGAGGTTATGCAATCTCCTTCCCTGGAGATATTCAGGAGCTGTCGGGACACAATCCTGAGCAATGTGCTGTAGGTGATGGCGCTTGAGCAGGGAGGTAAGGCTAGATGACCTCTGATGGTCCCTTCCAACCTCAACCATTCTGTGATTCTGTGGTGATGCAAAGCCACCAGAGCCACTCAAAGAAACTGGCATGGGATTGGGTAATAAACCGTTTTAAACTAACTTAGCTACATTCATGCTTTTCTTGGCAGACATGCTTTGATTTTGGTTTGTGCAATTTCAGTTTAGTTTAACTTTGTCCCTAGTCAGTTTAGGCTATGTCAAGAGAAGTGTCCATTTCAAGCTGGCACAAAAGCTGCTTGGGAAGATTATATAAATAGCTGACTTGTTCAGTTAAATCACTGCAGTATTTTTTTTCATCCCTAGATGAAACGGCAGCTCTCCACGTAAAACTGGCCTCGTGGCCATCTTTCCTTACTGCCAAATACACCTGCCATTAGCAGTTACTTCCATGACAGTTTTTATGATGGACAGAAAGTGGTTAGAAAATGAAGTCATTATGTTGCTTGCATCAGACTTGTTAAAACTGGACATCCGTCGACAGAGGTTTTAGGATAACAAAGATTTTCTGTATTTTGCAGTCTGTTTGGGATTTAACATTAATATTGTAAGGTGTTCTGCAGAGGGGAGATATAAAACACAAGGTGAAATATCTGCTCTCTGATGTACTTCATCAGCGCTTCACCTGCTTCCCTGTTTTGGACTGTATGCTGTTTTTAGATCACGTTCATGTTTCCACTCTGGGATTTCACTTCCTGCCAATGCACACCCCAGGTAGCAAACCTCCTGTGGGGCCTATCTATTTGCTCTTGAATTTATGAGTTGAGCCAGCTTTATAGATTTCTTCCACAACAGCAGGTTAGAGTTTCCCAGTTCTCTTCCCAGATGTTGCTCCAGCATTCTCTCTTGCACATATGACTTTCTAGCTGGTTTTAGGACATTGCTGAGATTTTGAAAGCTGCTGGGTAGGACTCAACCTGGGCCAACAGCATGGCAACAAGCTCTGCCAGTGATGTTTAACATGCTGTATTAATCACCTGCTGTGGTAGGTGGACCTGCCATTAATCCTGACTGAGCTTCAGTCTGGTACCAGGGTAGTGCTCCCTGATTCATGTCAGTTTACCACGCCAGATCCTTGGCAGGCCTTGATTATTTCTAAAATGGACATCACCTTACCATGTGGCTGCTGTTGCCATGAGATTTTCCTTTTGCTGCCCAAGTCATGCCCTCATGTCTTTGTCAGCTTTCTCACTTAAGCATCCATTACAGTGTCATCTAAGTGATGCTAATTTTGCAAAAGAAGCATGAAATATTGAACTGTGCCTGGACAGACACAGATGATCTCCGTTAACTGCAATTTAATCATAGAATCATAGAATAGTTTGGGTTGGAAAGGACCTTAAGATCACCCAGTTCCAATGCCCTGCCATGGGCAGGGTGACATGGGCGCACCTCACACTAGACCATGTCACCCAAGGCTCTGTCCAACCTAGCCTGGAACACTGCCAGGGATGGAGCATTTACCTTTTCTTTGGGCAGCCTGTTCCAGTGCCTCACCACCCTCACAGCAAAGAATTTCTTACTCATATCTAACCTGAACTTCTGTAGATGCAAGTCATATCCTTGCAACTTCAATGGTACCCAGAGACTTCCAGTGGGAAATTTGGACTTTAATTTATTGATCTTTGACATATCTGGCCATGGACCTTCCTGGAAATATCCACCTTGTAGCTATTCCTAGTTTTTTTGTGTTCTCAACCCCCATCCCAAGTTTGTTTTTGACTGACAGAGTAAGACAGTAAATTAATACTCTTCCACCAGAGCTGGTGCTTGGGTCTTTGGCATATTCCAAAGATGGAGCCTCTGCTAGAGGGTATTAGCCAAGTCTCTCCCATCTTTCTTTCCCTCTGAGTGTTCTCCAGTGTGGCCTTTTTTTCTGAGGTCTTACTCCTATGGCATCTCTCCTCGAGCATTACTTTCACAGAATTCTGCTCCTGCAGAAAGTTGGTACAACCACAGGTGTTTAGCAAGTCAAATGAATTCAGATTTCCTATAAGAGAAAGGAAATGAGGTTCATACGGGCCCATAAACTTTCTATTATGAAGCAATCTGTTAGCCAGCTGTCTGGTTGCAAACCACAGGTTATATTACCAGCGTTGCTTCTTCCTGTCTCTCACCTCTTAAAAGCTGTCCCAGTGGCCCTCCTGTGTGGCAGCTTGCTCACTCTGGTTGCTGGCCATGAAGGCCTACCTGAGCAATCGTCCAAAAGTTAGCCACCATGGTGGAGGGTACTAATGTTCCCAGTTTCTCATTGCCTCCCAGCTGGCAGAACTTAACCCTTCTCTCAGTACTGTTCTTCACCCACCTCAGTGTAAACCAGCTGCCTTGAGTTCACCTGCCTGAGGTGAAGCTTAGCAAGATGATAACTTAGCAAGCCAGCCCTTTCCATAGCCCTGATCTGTGCCTAGTTCTGTGCATTGAACACCTTTCTTTGTATCTCATCACAGCTGGGAATTTATCTGGAAGCTGCCATGGGAAGCATCTGTATCACGGTAATGCTTCAGAACCAGTGATTGTAAAGTCAAGGAAAAACAAAGAGGCATGCTGATGGTGTGCTGTATTCTCACCTCCTCTGCTCCTGTGCTGTTGCTGCTTTTGCAGAAAGAAGAAGGACATTTCAGTGGCGTTCTTGAGAACTGCAGGAGCTACCTTAATTTTCCCTGCAAGATGATGTTGACAAGGAGTGATGAATGGTTTTTCACCTCTCTTCTTTCCCCACTGCAGAACGGGCCAGGAGGAGGAAGCTTCGTGAAGAGCGGGCCTGGCTGCTGGCACAAGGAAAGGAGCTCCCCCCTGAGCTTTCCCACTTGGATCCCAGCTCCCCTACCAGGGAAGAGCGAAGGACCAAGGACCTGTGAGTATGCAGCTGGGCACTGCAGCATGTGAATGCATTGCAGTAGTAAGTCTGTGAAGGAGAGGAGTGTGATCATTCACAGGAATGAGGAGGAAGAAGTGAGGTTGGAGATCAGCAAGGAGCACACTGAGAAATACCTGGGTTTGGTCCACACTAGAGGAGTGTTTGTGATAAGGTCTATTTGTCAACTGGCATGCAACCCCATGCCCTGGCAGTGTGCATGGGATGAAAATGAAGTACAAGAGCATGTCGCCTATGTCTTCAGTCTGCATATTCACTGTTGTTCTTCCCATTACAGCTTTGAACTTGATGATGAGTTCACAGCCATGTACAAAGGTTAGTCCTGCCCCAGCTTTCCCCTTTGCATGACTTGCTCAAACTGAAATGCTGCCCTGGGGGTGTGTGCATAATCATTCACCTTTCTTTTGCTACTGCCAGTTCTAGATGTGGTAAAGGCTCATAAGGACTCTTGGCCCTTCTTGGAACCTGTTGATGAATCGTATGCTCCCAACTACTACCAGATCATTAAGGTATGGAAAGTGGTCCAGCCATCTTGACTAATGTAATTTATTGACTGGGATGCTGCCTTTTCTAAGTGTTAAGAAGTTCTGTGGGCTATGTTACCCTCCAAAGTCAAACTACATGACTCCAGGAGTCCCTTCAAACCATGCAAGTCAAGGAAACCAAAGATGAGAGGCTACCTCTTTCAAGAGAGCAGACTCTACTCTCCTTTCCCCTTACATGAGGAAGCTAGCTATGCAGCTTTGTAAGCCCCACTGCCCTTGCTGTAACTGAAGGGAGATTGTGTTGCATTTCAGGCCCCCATGGACATTTCTAGCATGGAGAAGAAGTTGAATGGAGGTCAGTACTGTACCAAGGAAGAATTTGTGGGCGATATGAAGACCATGTTCAGGAACTGTCTTAAGTACAACGGTGAAGGCAGTGGTAAGAGCAGTAGATGTTAAGTTTGTCTATTTGCAGTGCTCGGTTAAAGCAAGTAAGCAATGATCTTTTCCTACTCACCAGTACTTGATTTGTGCTCATTCACTTTCAGGGTATTTTTGGAAGGCTGAACAGAAGAGTTGATGCTCCTGAGTAAAAAGGCCTGAGGTTTTAGTGAGGTTTTTTAGCACAATTTGGTCATGCCAGACTGGGGCATGGCACACTAAGGGGCTCCCGTATTGGTAGAGAGTGCAGACAGAACATACAAAGAGAAGACAGTCTGTTTCTGAGCTCATTCCTTCATGTGCCTGTGTGTATACGTGTGCCTTTCTTTCTCATAATACCTAACACAGACTTTGAAAAGCATTAGAGTCTGGAGTGTGGCTAGCTCCCAGGTTTTGTTGAATACCACAGAAAAGTGAGGAATGAACCCAGGTTGTAGTCCTTGGGATGGAAAAATGTAGGTTTTGGATTCCTTTACTAACATGAATCTGCAAATGGGAAGCCCTGGGTTTAACTGCTATATGCCAATTAAAATTCTATGTGTCGCTTAGGTAAAAAGTCAGTTCCCATATGGTGGGTCATCACTGCAGACTGTGTCTCACTAGCACCGCCTTGAAAGGGAAAATACTTAGAGCTACCCAGCTAGTTGCTGTGGGCCCCAAGTAAAAGCATTCCTGCACTGCCACTGGGAGAGCTCTGTTTCCCGAGGAACTTCAGGGTTAGTTTGGTGGAAATAACTGGAAAGTTGTTTGCTTCGAGCCCTTGTCAGTACTACCTCTCACATCTCTTTTCCTTCCTATCCACTCCAATGAAAAGTAGGAGCCCCTCTGAGCAGAACTGTCCTGTGTAAATGATGCAACAGGGACACTGGTGTTGGCAACAGTTTTTGTGTCAGGGTCAGCAAGTGCTTTAGAAACTGTACATAGATAAATATGTTTGCTCATTTTCTTCTGTCCTGTAGCATACATCAGAGATTTGAACAAGTCCAAGAAAAGCCTCTGAATATAATCAAATAGCATTGCTGGAAGTTCACATTTCTTCTCTCAGCCCTCTGTTGGCTAGCTGTGCAGGTCACGCATCTCTGCAAGCAGAGGTGGTGCTCCTCATAATGTAATTCTTGGCACTATGCTGGAACACTGAGTTAATGCTGATTCTGCAGGCTGTGCTGCTAATGGTACTTTGTCATGCCTATGTGCCTGTCTTCTGGTGGGGTTACTGAACAAATCTGGTGCTCTGTTGCTTATCAAGTTTGAGAACATAAACCAAAGTTGACTAGCTAGAAACAAAAAGTCTTCCTCGAAGAAACTTGGTAGAGGTGGGGTGATTTATTTGATGGGGAAGTTGTGATATTACTTGACTGCTTCTCTCTGTAAGCCTCTGTCCCTGATGTTGTTGGGGTTTTTGACTTCAGAATATACCAAGATGGCTTGCAACTTAGAGAGGTGTTTCCACCGAGCAATGATGAAGCACTTCCCTGGGGAAGATGGAGACACAGATGAGGAGTTTTGGATCAGAGAAGATGGGAGACGAGAGAAGAGGAGCAGGCGGACTGGCCGCTCCAGCACAGGCAATGTTTGGACTCGGTCGCGAGACTCAGATGGAGCAGGGAAAAGGCAGCAACGCCTGGAAAATGGAGGAAAACCTCCCCCATATCGAGCTGCTTCCAGAGCTCCTGCTTCTTCCTCCTCTTCCTCTTCATCCTCCTTCTCCTCGTCCTCTGCAGACGATCAGAGTGGCAACCCAATGCAGCCTCCTCGAGAAGTGGGTCCTTCCAATGGGAGAGGTTTCCCTCGCTCTCTGCAGTATGGTGGCATGCCCAGCCCTGTGCCACATCCCGGACAGATGGTAAGGAGCAGGTTCTGCAGTTCTTTACCCATCAAGCCTGCCGAGGGAGGGAAGTAAAGGGGAATGGAACCCTTGACTGTGAAATCCCTCCTGTGTGGCAATAACCTTTTCCCAGAGATTAAGGGTCAGGGCTAAGGTTTCTAGCCCCTAGATTTACACTGCTGCAGTTTTAGTCTTTGCCACAGTAGCTGGGGACAGTTTCTTAATGCTTTCCATAGCTGGCAAGTCCCTATGTGGGCTTGCGCCAGCCCTGGCTCCCCCAGTTCTCTCCTTGGAGAGTTACCCCATTGTGCATGGAAAGCAGTTGTGTTTCCTTCCTTAACCTCCAGTTTTATGATGCTCAAGAAGCCAGTCTTCTTTTGCCGCAGTTGCTTACAGATGCCTGATAGCTTTGTGCCATCTGTGTGTATTTCGTGCCTTGAGTATTTATAAAAGCAGTAAATGAAACCAAACACAAGGCCACCCTGGACTGCAGCAGTGACCTCCTTTTAGCCTATTTCTTCTCCAAATGCCACCTGTTCTGCCTCCCCTCTGGGCTGTTCCTCACCGACCTTTCACTGCCTTTGCCACTGCAACTAGCAATGTCCTGTGGGTGCAGTGGATCAGCTGCTTCTCTGAGATCCAGGCTATGCCTCCTACTTTTAGAGCAACTCTTAGGATGCAGATAGTGGGAGCCAGTAGGAGAGCTGGAGGCAACAAGCATTGTGAAGGAAATCCAGCACATTCGTTTCCCCCATTGACCTGCTTGCATATTCTTGTCTGGTCCTCAGACTGAACCACTGCCCCCTCCATTCTCCTTGCTTGCTCCTAAGTAGTTGGGTGACAAGTGCATGGGGTGCTTGTACTGCAGCCTTGAGCTCAGGGGTGTGTGCATGGGGTGTGAGAGAACGGCTTTGGCAGTAGAGCTGTGTGTCACCTTGTAGGAAAGAGACCACAGGTTTTTCATGTATACCTCCAAAAAGCCCATCTGTTCCTGTGGTTCCTCCAGCCTTGGCTTCCCCCCACCTGCAGCAGCTCTGCTGTTTTTCTGTGGTCCACAAACCATTTCATTGCTCCCTCCTGCACTTTCCCTGTCCCCCAGAGACCAGCTGTGCCAGGAACATTTGGTCCCCTGCATGGATCGGATCCCACCAAACTGTACGGCTCGCCTCGAGTGCCTGAGCCCCATCCCGGAGACCCGGTGCAGCAGCACCAGCACTTTGCCATACAGGTAAGAACCGCTATATCCAAGGGATCCAGTATCCCAGTCCCTGCTGGATGGCTCTCACCGAGACCCCCCCATCTCTTTCTTTCTCCCTCCTCCCCAGCCGGCCGTGGGACTGAGCGAGCACCGCGGGCACAGGCTGGCAGCCCCAGAGAAGCAGGCGTGCGCAGGACCGACCCACGTCTCTGGCCTCAGTCCCCGGCCGGGTGCCCTGCAGCTGGGGCGCATGAGCGGCCCCCCACCAGACGCCGTGTACCCACCAGCCCAGTTCCAGCAGGGCTTCCTCCCCCCGAGGCACAACGGGCCCCCCATGAGGCCGCCGGAGGGCTCGGAGGTCCCCCCAGGGCACATGTACCGGCCCTACAAGTACCTGAACCGCGCACACCCAGCCCTGTGGAACGGCAGCCACGGCCCCACTGCCCAGGGTGCCGTGGGGCCAGAGGAGAAGGCGCCCATGGGGCCGGGGCCCTCGCTCCAGCCGCGCACCCTGGGTCATATGATGGACCCGCGGTCCATGAGGCCACCGCTGCCTCCCAGCCAGTGGACTGAGCAATCCAATTTCCTACCTCACGGGGTGCCTCCCTCAGGATATATCAGACAGCCCGGGAAAGCCGCTGGGCAGAGGATGCCGCAGCCACCCGCCGCTCTGTTTGGGGGACCGCCGCAGGTTCAGAGGGGGTGCCAGGGTGGGGAGTCCATGATGGACAGCCCGGAGATGATCGCCATGCAGCAGCTGTCCTCCCGCGTGTGCCCGCCGGGTGTGCCTTACCACCCTCGCCAGCCGCCGCCGCCGCACCTCCCCGGGCCCTTCCCGCAGCTGGCTCACGCTGCCTCCGCCGCCAGCGTGCAGCCCCCAAAGCCTGCTGTGGGCAACGGGGGCTCACAGGATCCCACCGCACAGAGCATGGAGATGGACAGCAACCAAGGTAACCTCTCCAGTGACCTTCCTGCCTGTCCTGTTGCCCTGCCAGCCTCCCCTATGCTCACTGCAGGCATCCCTCCTGACTGCTGGACAGTGCCGCCATTTCTCATTCCATGCTGGTGTGTGGTTGTGGGAGCAGGCAGGAGCACCCCCAGGCTGGATTTGTTGGTCTTGGGCTCCAAATTTCTAGGGACCCAAGCCTCGGCTGTCATACAGATGTGCTGTGTCTGCAAACGTGGCTTTATTTGGACTTGTGCTCCTAAGGAAGTGGAGAACATGCCCTGATCTTCAGGCTTGCCAGAGTCAATTTTAAGCGGTGGCTGAAGCTCAGCAACAAAAGCAGGGTTTTCTTTTCTAGAAAATAATTAAAATCTTGGTTAAATAAAATCCCAGAATCGCAGACTGGTTTGGGTTGGAAGGGACCTTAAATATCACCCAGTTCCAACCTCCCTGCTTAAAGATCACCCAGTTCCAACCTCCCTGCTGTGGGTAGGGACACCTTCCACAGACCAGGTTGCTCAAAGCCCCGTGCAACCTGGCCTTGAACATCACTAGGGATGGAGCATCCAGGTTTTACATGTGTGTATTTCTTTAATCTGAATTGGAATATATTTGCTACTCCAGCCATCACTTAGGCTTTCTAAGATTGTTTTGTTTCACTGTAGCTTGCCAGTGGTCCCCTCTGTCCCAGCTATACCTGCAAGCTATCAGTTTGCCCTGGGGTGCAAATGCAAAGCATAGGCTGTGATGCTTCTAGAGCTCACTTGGAATTAATATAAAAATGGGATCTACAGAGAGTTAGGTAAGGAAAGAAGACATTATGTGAATAAATGGTTTAAATATACTTCTCTGAGTATGGCTTCTCCACAGCAGCTGTGTTGGTTCAGGTGGGACGGCAGTGTGCCACGTGTGCCATCACCAGTTTCTTTCTAGTTGAATTTCATTCTAGCCGGTAAACTAGAGATCAAAAAAAGCCCAACTTAAAAATAAACCAAACCTAAAGCAGAGATCAAAAAACCCCAGAGATCAAAAAAAAATTTTCTTTTCATTAATTCTAGCTGGTAAACTGGAGATCAAAACCCTTGCATCTTTTATGGATCCCTCGTGTGCCTTGCGCTAGGAGCAAACTCTTTCCTTGTGTGGCATTGCTTAAAAGTCATCATCATTTAACTGTGCTGGATATAGAACAGAGACCAGGGGAGGACGTTGAGTGATTGCAGGGCAGAGCAGTCGCATCTCCGAATCACAGTTGGTTGAAATATGGCTGCGATTGGCTCTGCAGCATCTTGGTTGTGGTAGTGCTTCTGCCACGCTGTGGACAAGTGGAGTTTGTGGACCAGAAGGGGCAACACAGCCTGAAATCAAGCTGCTGTTACTCCAGATTCTTATCTTGCTGTTATATGAGCCCCACGGTGGTATTTCCCAATTCTGCCTCTCTGTTAGGCAGCCTCTGTACACCCACCCCTGTGTCAGACCAAACCCACCTGTGCAGTGTTACTCCAATGGATGTGCAACTTACTTGCAAACCACAGCATGCCTGTGTCTTGAGAGTTCAGTCCACATGTGCTATCTTTTTCCAAGAGAGGTGTAACCTCACAAGTAGTTTTTAAAAGAGCTCTTTGAAATGAAACAGCTGCTAAAGGTCACCTACCTCTGCGAAAATGCACTTCAGAATTGCTAAAGGTCTCTGAAGGGAAGACTGCGATGGGTGTGGGAGGGAGGCCGCAGCCCTGCAGAAAAGCAGTTGTCCTGATGCCATGCTCCAACAGTCCTGTAGAGAGGCAGAGCAGAAGGTGGAACTCTATAGGCTTTGGAGTGCGTACAGTGAAAGGACCTTCATGGCTTTAGAAAGTCACCTGTTTTTCTCATGCATTTACAACAAAGTGGAATGTTCTCTCCATCCACATGTTCGGGACACATTGGATAGAGCTTCCCAGCAGCTTGGGTTAGCAGCAGCAGAG
>JBCJKH010052770.1:0-11147 GCA_039877255.1 Loriculus beryllinus | reverse complement strand
GTAGAGGATGCTGAGAGGCTGTTTTGGTACACCTGGCTAAGCTGGCAGGAGTTAAGCTTTGGCGTGTGTGCTTTTGGTGAGCGTGAGTAAGTGTGTGTATGTGCTGGGCTGGGAGGGCCATTTTCTGAAGTTACACCAATGTGTGACTTTTTCCTCTTCTCTTCCAGTAGAGCCACCAGCAGGCATGGACGAAAAGGCTCAGTGCATTGGCATTCCCGACGGAGCCTACGCCAAACTCCTACCTCATCCCAAGCCCCCACTGCCCATGGAGTGCACCAGGCACACCTTGCCCCCAGACGGGGAGGGAGATTGCTCCAGTGTGAAGGGCGACCTGAAGGCAGGACAGGGCAAAGGCTCATGGCCGGCAGAGAGCAGCTATGCCAGTGGCCCAGGCTGTGTGAGGGACCTGGTGCCCACCTCTGAGAGAGGAGGTCCCCTGCCTGAGAATGGGGCAGCGGGCGAGGGGCCAGCCTCTGGTGCTGAGGGGAAGGGGCTCGCTGCCAACCTGCTGGAGAAGCCCCTCTGTGGTGGGGGGAAGGCTCTGCCTGAAGCGGCTGTACCTTGCATGGGACAGGGCACTGGCCTCCCTGGCATGGACGCCAGCTCCATGGGGGCTGCCCCCAACCAGTTTCACCCTCTCTACATGCCTGGTCTGGAATACCCAAATTCAGCTGGGCGTTACCACATCAACCCAGGCCTGCAGGGGTTCGGTCCCATGATGGGGGGGAAGCCTCCTCCTCCTGCCTCCCACCCTCAGCATTTTCCTCCACGGGGTTTCCAGCCAAGCAGTGCCCACCCTGGTGTCTTCCCCCGGTATCGGCCCCCCCAGGGCATGCCCTACCCCTACCAGCCACAGCCTCAACCTTCCTACCACCACTACCAGCGACCGCCCTACTACGCCTGTCCACAGGGCTACTCGGACTGGCAGAGGCCTCTCCATCCCCAGGCCAGCCCCAGCGGGCACCCCCCTGCCCATCCATCCCTGGCAAGACCCCCTTTCCCGGAGCGGGGGTCCACCAGTGGCTTGCAGGGCTGTGAGACACTGAGCGCTGCCCTGGCCTCTCCCAACCGCATGGACATAGCGAGTGCCAAAGAGGTTTCTCCAAGTGATGGGCACGATCTGGGGCCTGAAGATGAGAAGTCCGAGGAGTCCCAGGAAAGACCAGAGAGTCCCAAAGAGTTTCTTGATTTGGACAACCACAACGCAGCCACGAAGAGGCAGAGCTCGGTGGCAGCAGGGGAGTTCCTCTACGGAGCCCCCCCCCCACACCTCGGCTCAGGGATGGGATTTGGCCCATCAGCTTTCCCTCCCCATGGAGTGATGCTACAGACTGGCTCCCCTTATGCATCCCGGCATCCCGCCAGTCATTTCCAGCCCAGGACATATGGATCGTCCATGAATGCTCACCTGTCTCATCATCCGGTCTCTAGCCAGACCAATGGCCTCTCTCAGGAGGGCCCCCTGTACCGCTGCCGAGAGGAGAACGTAGGTCACTTTCAGGCCTTGCTGATGGAGCAGAGAGGCAGTGGAGGTGGCTTGGGGGGGCCACCCCAGGACTTGTATAGACCCTCGGGGTAAGATCGTGTTTTCTGCGAGAAGGCAAGGTGGGAGGGGGGTGAAGCCTGGTGATGATAAGTGTTGGATATCCTTGAAAGGATAATGCTTGAAGTCAGGGGAGATGGCAAGCGAAGTTGAAAAGCTAACTGGTGACTATTAGACCTTTGGAGTGCAAGGTCTCTTAAGCTGGAGAGATCCTCGTACAGCTCCTTAAGAACAAGTGGCAATTGCTAACCTGGAGACCAGTTAACCTGTCCCATCCACCCCCACACCAGTGCTTTGTTCTATCTGACAGTGTTTGTTAATGTGTCATTCAGAGTTGTGCATCTCTTAATCAAATGGACTCTTGCCATTTTCTTTGCAAGTATTTTATCACATCTTTCTCATAGTGGGGCAGAGTAGCTAAGAAGTTAGTAGAAGTTAGCCTCTTGTTATGAATAATAACAATAATAAGTAATGTTGCTCCCTTTTTCCCCCCTCTTCTTGCTTTGCCCTTCCTCTCTGTCTCAAATTTTCCTGACTGATAATTACTTCTCACTGAGGCTGTGCCTATCACGTTTTATTCCTACGTGGAAAACTATGCTATTCCAAAAATTCCCTGTTCAGATTTTATAAATATGATTCCACTGTTAATGCTTTGTCATAGTCCCAGCATGGCAGTCCTCCATCTAGTATTCAGGGAGCTTGGCTTACGACTAAGCCACTGGGGGTGTGGCATGGATTAAAGGTTGTGTTTTGGGGGAAGCCAGAAAGAAGTTTACACAAGGTGCATGCTTGTATGTGAACGGTTTATGTATGCTTTCAACGAAGTAATGGGATTTGCTCTTGAGTTCATGTGCTAAAACTCTCTCTATTCAACCTGGCTCCAGAATGCAAATGCATCAGGCTCAAGTTCCCTTCCCAAAGATGCCTACAGCAACCATGTCCCGGGAAGATCTGACATCACAAAAACCATCAGCGTTGCCTCTGGATCAAGTAAGGGCTGCTAGAGAGAGCAGAGTTCAAATGCAAGTCTTTCCCTTCCCACTGGTTAAAAGGATGAAGTGGGAAGCACTGGGGGAAGCTGGGGAGTGAACTACTGCTATACAGAGGAGTTGAGGATGTCTCTATGGTCTTAGCAGAGTACTTGGGGATGTCTCTATGGTCTTAGCTGGCTGTAAAATGTAATCTAGGTGTTCCAATAGTGCTAGCTTTGAACTGGTTGCATGCAGTCATGAGGTTATTCCTTTCTGAAGCTGCCAGTTAAAGCCTCTAACTCTTGTTCTTCCTCTTCCAGAGCTAGTCCGAGGAAGGAAGGACCTCATGAAGATGAAAGCTGAGCACGATTTAGACAAAGGGGGAGGAGGGGCAGGCCTTCCTCCCACCCTCCCCTCGCCCAAGCAGCAGGTAGCTTCCTGGATCCATGGAACACAGTGCTGCGACAGCTTTTGCGTTGAGAACCTGGAGCGGTGCTGGGCCCCAGCCAGCCGAGCAGCTGGCTCGCCAGCGCAGGGCGAGCATCACACACTAGTGGCTTTCCGTGACCGGAGACTGCGTCTCATTCAGGGTTTGAGGGATTTTTGGGGTGGGGGGGAGGGCGGGGGTGGGGGCAGAAATGTTCATTGACTGCTAAACTCAGGTATATTTTTCAGGGTGGAAGAGGACGATGATGGAATTTTACTTGTAGTATTAACATGTGTGTTTTGGAGCTGGATCCAGTTTACAGAATTTAACCTGTTGCCTTTTTAAATAAATTTCTGTTGTTGGTGAATGTATTGTACATAATGGGGGAGGGGGTGGGCCCAGCTTGTAGTGGGCTTAGCACTGGAGGAATCCTTAACTGTTTACAATCATATCACACTGAAATCTTTCAGGATAGGGTGAGGGTCTGGGGGGAGAGGGGAGGGAATAAATGATGGATGACTTGTTATCCTCCTTCCTGTCCTCTGCAACTGAGATATGACCCAATGGCTGGTTGACTTAGCAGGAATTGCTCAGGAGCATAATGTGTCCTCCTCTTTCTCTTGTCTTCTTCCTCCCCATCTCCTCTCATCCCCACCTCTGCCCCTCTGGATCCAGGGCCTGAGTGCACTTCCAGCTCCTGTCATCATGGGGGGGAACAAGGAAACCAGGACCAGGAATTGAAACCAGAATGGGACACTCAGGGCGTTGTCCCTTCTGCTAGTATAGTACCCTTTCTGCCTTTCTGATAGGAGAGATGTGTGCTCTGGAAAACAGAAAATTGCATAACTGGTCATCTTAGCCTATTTTTGGTGAAACCAGTACAGCTGCTGGTGGAGTGGCTCCTGTCCAGTAGAACAAACTGCAAATCTGTACTGCCCTGTTGCCCAAGGAGAGGAGCCAAGTTCTTTCTCTGACCCTTGGCTATATTCACTATTAGCAGCTGCAAAGTAGGCAGTACCCCCGTGTTCCTGACCACTCTCAGTTCCTGTGGAGGAAGAGCACAAGGCTGCTTTGAAGGAATGGAATTGTTGGTTTAATGCAACGTGAGCCATTTGTTGGCCTGTGGAGTTGGATTTGCAATTTGCAAGTTGCAGGTGAATCAGGAAACATTGATTCCAAATCAGACGTTGAGGTAGTGTGTCTCAGAGGTGGAGGGATGAGCGGGCAGTATGCTAGAGTTGAGTTGGTTTAACTTTGTCATCACTGATAGGTAGCAGCAGGTCCTACAGGGCTAGTGGCAGCTTCACTTGGAGGCTGCGTGCAGTCTGTAGGGGTTTTCGTCTTGTACCAGTTGCAGTACTTTGTCAGCCACTGGTGTTCAAAGGCAGGTTTAGCAAATAAGTTCAGTAGGAATCTCATCTGCATTTATTCACACCTTAGAGCTAACAGGCAAACAGATTTGATAACTCTTGAGAGAGCTGGAGTAAAACAAGGGAGTCTCTACACAACAAGGCTGGGCAGCAAGATCTGCTGGGACCATAGCCCTATTTGGCAGGCTGCTGGTTACAATGAGAGGTACAGGGGTATGGTTAAAAGGAGGATGTGCTGATGTGTTGGACAAATTGTGCTAGCAAGAGCACTGGAAGTGAGGACAGAGCAATGTGCCCTTTAGTCTGTGCTACCAGCTAGGAGAGGGTCTTTGGAGGTTTCTGGGGAATTTTTCTGGCTGCTTTGTTGTCTTGGATGGTGCTATCATCTGTATCTTCAGCTGGATTGCACTGGCATGCATGACTGTACTGCCTTTGTCCTGCTGTATAGATCTACCATGTGCTCGCAAAGCTGATTGAGCAAATGGCAAGTAGCATCTCGCTGAGCCACTATCCTTCTGTCCTAAGCTCTTATAAGCACAAAAAATTCTAAAAGATGAGAAACTTCCTCTCTTAAAATAATTAGAACAGGGAAGGACTGCCACATTAATGCCCTCTCACAAATAACTTTCACTGCTCTGTTGCTACAGTACTTCTGCTTCTGAAGTGTGCAGGGCCAAGGCATTTTCCAAGCCTAATGGGAGTTAAACTTCTTCATGCTATTCCCTCAAGTGTGATTATAAATGCAGTTCTTGTTACCCACTGCTGCTGCTAGCCTGTGAACTATAGCTGCTGTCTGCTTAGAACCTTGAGTGGCCTGGGACGGCTGGTCCCTCAAAAAAGGAAGACTTTAATATAATGTGAATCACTTACAATGCCTATATATAGATGCCATTAAATTACAAAAAGGAGATTTTTTTTGGGGTGGATTTCTTTTTTCCTTTTCATTTGTGCTCATATGTCAGGAAGCAATTGTCGCTGGTAGATTGGTATAAACTGGAGTAGATGATCCTGAAGGATGCCCATTGACTGAGAAGCAGGTAGCTGCTCTCCCTAGCCAAGAACATTATGCTATGGCTCATCTGAAATAGTCCTAAATCTGAGGGTCTGCTGCTGGCTCATCAGCTGGCTGTGAGTTTTCAGAGGTGTCCAAGCTGCTCTGAAATGCAGGCCTAAATCTCCCACTGAATGGAGATATTGAAACAGTTGTAGGTATCTATGAAAAAACCCCACGTGTAGCAGCTCTTCAAGACAATAGACCTGAGACAAAGGAAATCACAGTTGCTTCTCCTTGTAAAGCAATCTTTAGTTCTTTGTAGGTATAAAAAGAAATGGAAGTAGCACACTTAAAAATAGGAACTGTAAAATATAACTTGTAGCAAAGTATTTGAAATTCTGGAAATGTGAATGTAGATTCTTCATCCACCTCTGCTGTACTTCAGCTTGTGTCTTCTGTCTCACAGTTACTCAAATATTTGAAGTGCCTTTTGTTCAGCTCATTGTGAACTTTGTGGAACAGAAGGGTTTTAGAAGCTACAGAAAAAAAGCCCTAAGCAAGCTGAAGCACTCTTGGCCTTCAGCTGGAACTGGCACTAAAATCATGGTTCTAGTGGTCATGGTATCTGGATGAGTACCAAGCCCAGATCAAAACAGGGAACAAATAAGAAGAACAAGAATTACTTGTGGTCTGCTTGGAGAGCATAGTGGAGTGTTGGACAGTGGCAGATACCCTGTGGATCCTATATGGAGTGTGTGACACGAAGATACTATCCCTTACCTGACATAATGCAAATCTGGGAAAAGGGTTTAACTTGCAGATGGTAGACAAAATGGATTAGTGACTGACTCCTTTTGGGAGGGTTTCTAGGTAAATGCCTTTTGATGTAGTCAGTAATTCTTATTGAAGTGACTAACAAGCTGCTGTTGTAAGGACACATGGTTTATATTAGAAAAGTACTAATACAGCCTAGGGGGACTATGGCTGGGCTACAGGGATAAGGGATATCCTGGGGACAGGACACAGTAAGATGGAGAGCTGCCTGTGGAATCTTAGCTCAGAGTTTCCAGGCTTTCAAATGCTTTGTTCATAAGTGTTTGGGGTTTGCTTTCTTCTTTTATGGTGATATTTAGGGATCTCCCTAAAACCAGAGCTCTATCTCACTAGGTACAATCTGAGCAAATCAGAGAAAATAGTCCCCCCTCAGAGGGTACAGAGCGGTTTGCTGGTGTGGAAACACATGTGGAGCAGCAGAAGACGTCAGTTTTATAGTTTATGGTTTCCCATCCCATGCTGCACAGGGCATGCAATGCAGGAGAAATGTATCTGCATTTTAAAACATCCTAGCTTTTGAATGCCATACTTGTGTCTCCATCTTACATAATATTTTAACACAATTAGGAACTTCCAGACTCTGGTTGGAAGCCCTCTTTCTCATCTGCCAGCATTGCTGTAGTATGATATATACCAGTCGATCCTTTTTCAGAAGGCATCCTGAGCTAGTGACTTTGCAGAGTTTCCTGTAGCTACTTTTTCCATACAGAGGATGGGTTTTGCTATAATTACAGATTTCATCTTAAACTTAAGACTATACAGTGCATAGAACAATGATGTTGACCATGCTCAAGGATGACAAAGATTTCCGGTATTCTCAGAAAAGCTTTGTATGCTACTCTGTGTTTTTAGCCTCTTGTTCTCCCCACCACCTCCTCCTTCACAAGTGGTGTGTGGTGTTCCCAAGCTTCTGAGATGCTCAATTGCCACTTGTAAATGCCACTGTATAAACTCCCTCTGGGAATCTGGAAGCTTTGGGCATCTGAAGGACTTCAGGCCCTGGCAATTCAACTAAGCATTTTAAGAAGGCCAGTCACTTGAGGCTTTGCAGTGATTTTTAGCTGTGTCTAGCAGAAGTTTGCAGCCTATAAATTCCATGGTGTGACCCACCAAACCACTCGGTAGCAATCCAAGGCACCAGCCTGCAATGAGAAGGACAAAAGTGGAAAGTAAATTTGAAGCTTCAAGGCTCACTGGTTTGATTTGTGACTTTAAAGTACAAGGAGACACTTTTCTTGGAAGAGCTTCTGATTCCTTCTCATCCACCAAATGCCTTTCCCATGCAGACTTTCTGAAACTAATCTTCTGTGTATATTTTTGTAAGTGTGGTTTCTCGGGGTCTTGGAGAACTATCAGCTTCTTGATGTCTTATCTGAAAGCTAGTCACAGAGGCTGCCTTTCATTCTGCTGACTGAGGCAGTTCTCCTGCAGCTTCTCACCCCAACGATTCTTCATTTAAAATGAAAGTATAATGACAGAACAACCTTCCTTTATTCCCTCTACTGATCTCTGACAGTCTTCTGTGTGTCTCTGTGTTCAGCCAGGGTTGTTGCTTTGCTCTTGATGGCTTTGTTCTGCTTTCTCTTTCCAAGGAGATGGTGCTGTATATGCATTGTGGAATTTCTCAGAAGGTGCCAAACTGAGTGACAGGGAAGTGCCATCCTAAGGGGTGGCTCGGAGAAGACAAGCAGGGGGATTTGTGATGGTGTAGCTGCTCCTGGTTCCATGCAACCATGCAACTGCATCTGTGCTTAACCAGGGCAACCCCTCAAAAAGTTTTCACTGCAGTGCATCGGAGGTAGAAGAGTTTGCTCTTGCAGAATTCCTGCCGTAAGTTCATGCTGGTGGTTGAAGGGCAGGTGTACGAGTGCTGTATCCTTTCTATAAGGCTGAGATGGAGATAGCAGGCTGGAAAAGTAGCACTGCAGCTGCAGGCCATGTGACAAGCTTCAAGAGCGGTGCTTATTGTAACCGAGAAAGCATCTCAAAGATTGACCTTCCAGCCTTTCCCCATCTGTACCTGTTTAACATACAGATGGGGGTAAAGGACATTTGGATTTGGCAGGACCCCTGCCGCCCATGCGGAAGGAAAAAGCTTTTAGCCAGCACATAATGAGCTACGCATCCTGGTTTTCACTCTCTGCTGCCCACCTCCCTCTGAAAAACATCTGGGGAGGGACCAATTTCCAGCTGTCTCCAAATAGGAGCTGCTGGAATGACAAGAGCAAGGCTTGGTCCACCCCTAGGGAAGGAGATTCAGGACAAGGTTTCGTGTGTTTGAAACTAGATAGCAACATACAAGTGTACCTTGGAAGGGCAGGTGTAGTGAGCTGCGTGGTGCTGTTCTGGTTTTGGTTACTGCCCTGCCCCGGCTCACATGCAGTATGTGAGAGACCATGAAGCATTTTGTAGTTTTAACACTGCTGGCCTGGCATCAGTTGAGGGGGTTTATTTGCAGCACTGGCCTAAATTTTTTTTGGCAACGGTCTTGCTGTGTTTGAAATGTGGATGTCAAAGTGGACAGCGCATCCAGGAGAGAGCAAGAGTTACATCCACCAGTGGAAGAGGGGAGGAAAGATTAATTAGGGCTAGGGATTAATTGGGATTTCACCAACTCTAGTGAGTCCCTCTGTCCTTTGCCCCTTCCATTTGGAAATACTTGGCTCGCTAGCAGAAGGGCAGTAAGTGGTATGTCTTCTAAGTAAAAGTAGAACTGACTCCTGTGGGCAAAATTTGCTTGCTGTGGATAAAGCTAAGACAAGACACCCACTTGTTTGGCCTTCCAGTCAGCAAAAGGAAAGCAGACACCTATTGCACTCAAACACTGTGGAGTATGTCAGAGGAGCAACCTCACTTTCTGAAGCCAACCAAGCAGCTACAGGAGCTCAGTGCTCAACTCTTAGTCTGAAAAGTCCTCTGATCCCCTTTTGTGTCACATGCCAGCACTTCCCCTCTTCTCCCTTTCCTAGCTTTCAAGTTTCTTTCTCTCTGCTCACTTTGTTGCAGTTGGTTACTGTCAGAGATAAAAGCTCACTGCCCACATCAGTAGAAGGGCAAGAGGTTGAACTTGGCAGCTGTCTCCATAAGGCAGGCAGGTGGGGAGTACACATTCACTATCCTCATGGAATTAAGGTGTCCCCAGTGGCTCACTGCTGTTCTCTCACATGCCCCTGACCTTTGCATCCTGGCACGGTGATGTCTGTCCTTCTGAGGGTCTGTTTCTGGCCTCTGTGCAGGGCTCCTGCATGTGATCCTGGTCTGTCTACCTCCAGCGGAGCTTTAGGTTTAAAACACATACTGTGTACAACCATGAAAGCTGTTGCCTCTCTTCCTGGATAGATCAGCGAACACAGCTGCATGATGTTTTTCTGAGCAGTAATAATGTGCAGCAGCGTAACTTGACCTTCCAATATTGTTTCAGGGAGCAAATGGCTGTGAAACACATTGTGGGGCTTTACACTTTGAATGGGAAACAAGGTGCTCTTGGTGGCCCTGCATCTTATCTACACCACATTCCTGCTTTTCCCACAGCCATTGGGTTGATTTAGGTGGCCGGGAGACAGCTGGTTGCTGCATCTGTGTTTGGGAAGGTAGAAGGGGAAATTGAAAGGTGAGGTTGATCCTTGTCCATAAAGCCAAGCACACGGAAGAGGGCTGTCTGCTGCTGCCACAGAGTGAAGGGTGGGTACACTGCTGACCTAATGCATCTGGGGGAGGAGATTGACCAGTTGCTGCTTCATTTGGCACTGATGGGGCAGGGAGCAGGAGCGCCTATGCCACTACGTCCATTTTTATTGAAGTTGGGTGATGTTGTTTTTTTTTTTTTTTGTATTATTGTAAGTTTGTAAAGAATGTAATCTGTCTGTTGGGGGCACAAGGAGAAAACGGGGGCCTTTCTCTTGTCGGGTGAGGCTGTTCTTATGTTGCTGTGTTTTTTGGTTTGGGGCAGGGAGGGGGTTCGCAACTATTTGGGCAAAAGCCTGCAAAAGCATTGTCAAATGCTTGCCACTGTCCCAGGACAGCGGGAGGGTGAGCTAATGCTGTGGCATTAGCTGTGAAAATGAGCCCTACCTGCAACCCTCAGTGGGGGGAATCTGATCTGCAAGAGGCTCTGCACTGGGGTATTTGGCTGGGTGGTGGGATGTAACACTCACCTGAAAACCGAGCTGTATGGCTGCCCATGCTGTTTAGGAAGGGTTGGGTTTGACAGCCTGAGGTTCTCAGTGCAGGAAGGGGTTGGTGCTGGAGTTGCTCTCCCCAGCAGGGGCTGAGGTGCTTCACCTCTTTCCATCCATCGCCTGCTGCCCGGCAGCCCTGTCCCTGCCTCCCTCCCCGTCCCGTAGAGCACAGTGTCAGGGATCCTCTTCTCTCTCCTGCTGCTGCAAAGTTGTGTGAACTTTCCTGGTCGATACTGGAAAGGGGAATGCTATTTATTTTTATATTGTGTATATTTTGTCTTGGTCTGCTGATTACCTTTGTTCCCCAAGAGCGACAGTTACCTCAATAGTTAGTTTAATACTGTGTGTTGGGTAATTTTTTTAAAGAACTTTTTTAAAAGCTTGATCCTTGGAGGTCTGTAGATTTTATTTCCATATGAATTGGTTATTTTGTATAAAGTAAGTTCTTAAAATAGCAATCACCCTTGCTGTATGTGTGTTTTCTTGTCTTCTGGATGGTCTCCCTCTGCCCTTGTAAGGGGGGGTGCGGTTGGGGGGAACACAGAGAGCTTTCTTCAGAGGGACAGAGCCCTGGACTGCAGTCAGGCATGGTTGTACCACCTGAAATCTATTTACAAGTGAGCACCTGGAAAGCTAACTGGGATCATTTCCCTTTCTGAAGCACAGCTGTCTGCCTATGAACAACCCCACTGTGGAAATGAGATGGTGTCACTGCTTTCCCCCCAAGTCCCTGGTGTGCTGGAAAGCCTGCTTTCCTCCCAAAACATCACACAGTCTAGGGGCACAGGTAGCCTATTCGCCCAAAACCTGTCTGCTTTAAAAAGGGTGAT
>JBCJKH010052768.1:0-15000 GCA_039877255.1 Loriculus beryllinus | reverse complement strand
CCGGTGTGATTCGAACACACAACCTTCTGATCTGGAGTCAGACGCGCTGCCCTTGCGCCACGAGGTCAGGGTGGAGGTGTGTGGGTCCCCAGCATGGACACTGGCCTGGGCAGTGGGGTCCTCTCTATGGGGACCCCTAGGAGTGGGGGCTATGGGAGGCAGAGAATACGGGGCCATCCGTTGAGGAGAGGGCAGACAAGTGATGTCCACAGCATGGTGACCCTGCCTGGGGGTGAAAGCCTGTGGAGGGATGGGGCTGAGATGCAGAATAAACAGCATGGGTCCAGGGCATATGGAGGCAGCTGAACCCAGAGCACACTCCATCTCCTTCTGTGGGGAGAGTGATCCCAGACAGGATGTCAAAGTGCATGAGGGTCCTTCCTGCCACAGGGTGTGAGGTGGGTGCTGTGCATCTACGCGATAAATGGGACGTCTCACTCCAGGGAGGTGTCTGGACATGATCCCTTCTGCTCCTGTAGAGACACCAAGCTCAGGAGCCTCTTTCTCCTAGGAGACGTCCTACAGGGCTGCTCTGGGCAATGGTCACATTTTGTCCGTCCTCCTCCTAAACGGCTCATTTAGAGCCCTTCTTGCAGGCTTAGCAAGGCCAGTGTCGAGATGCTCCTCCCCTTCCTTCAGAGAACACCCATGGCCATAAAATCCAGGATGACATTTGGGCAGAATCCATCCCAGCCCTGACCTCGTGGCGCAATGGTAGCGCGTCTGACTCCAGATCAGAAGGCTGTGTGTTCAAATCACACCGGGGTCAGGATGTCCACCTCCCATGGGGTCTCACTGTGAGATGGGCATCTCCTTGGCAATTATTTTTGCCTTCCCACTGTGTAACCCATAGCCCTGGTGAAGGGCAATAACTGTTCCATGGCAGAGTAGTCTTTCCTTGATGAACCCTTGTTAGGTAGTGTCTGGATAGCTTCAGCCTTCCCTCATCCTATGTCTACAAAGGAGACAGGATTAATGGACATTCCAGCTCCATGACTGTGTACCCAATACCAGCTCCTGGGCAAGGGCATTCTACTCCAGATGTGTCCTCCTACAAAAACCTCAGCCTGCAGTCTCCCAATCCATTATCCATTGCAGCATGGGCTCTTGCAAGCATGGCACCCTCTGACAAGATGTTCTCATATTGCTTTTTGGGTGGTTTTCTTCCTATCTTGTCACTGTGCACTCTGAGAAAAGTCTAGGTCCACCAGCTAGGTACACCCTGCTGCTTGTTAAGTTATTGAATGTTGAGATAAAAGTGTTCTGCATATTCTTCCTCAGGTTGAATATGCCCAATTCTCTCCACCTCTCCTCACATCTCAACTACCACATCCCCACCACCTTAGTGGTGGACTTGCTTCACTATGTCAGTGCTTTTTTGTTAATTCTGTTGCAACACCCAGCTGTGGGGAACCAAACCCAGGCTGTCAGGACTAGCCATAAAGGGTTTTAACTCTACTTATTCTCTTCCTGGTTTCCCATGCATTTCTTGGTGAGATGGATATATAAGATGGGAGACTGGAAAAAAAGGAGAATAGAAGCTCTGGGAATGACCTTATATGTGTTATAATTCAATAAAAGTAGTTGAACTCCTTTTAGTGCTCTTTTAGAGTGAATTTTAAGAGTCATAAGCAAGAAGCTTAATGAAAAGTCTACCTAGACACAGCCCTGGAAGACCCCCTTTCTGCCCATGACTTGCTTGACACCATTCACAAGTGTTTTGAGGGATGGGGACAGAGGGGAAAATAGAGACCTCCTGGGCTCAGACCATCCCATAACCAGGCATCACAGCTCTGGAGAGCCCTGGAGATGCCCTAAGTCTGATATTGTCTGAGAATCACAGCCACAGACAGAAGGCAGAAAACCCAAGTGTAGGTCCTTTGGTGACTCCCACTCTCACTTCTCTGACGAACACAGACCTAGGAATCCCTATCGCATGGCCCAAAACCCCTGGCGTGTCACTGCTGGGTTGAGCGAGCAGAGGGTTTAACCGCTGGCTGCCTGTCCTCCAGATGTCGCTGCCCCACTGCCAATATCCTTGGCTCTTCCAAAAGCAAGGATGGGGATCACCCAAAGGCAGGGGAGAGATCCCCTGCTTGTTCACCAAATGCACATATCTGTACCAGGGGGAAAACACTGCAGAGAGAATCTGTGCATGCCAAACCTTGTACGTGCTGAGTGCATTCACACAGCTTCTGAACCAGGGGCAAGGTTTATGCCGCCACTCTGGCACTATGCTGTGATTTTCTGCTCTTTTGACTTCTCTGAAAAGAAAAAACCTCAGGTATTTCCTTTTGTAGATCTTCCACAGCTGAAAAAACACGATCTAGTATAAATTGTTAGATGCTTTTATCACACTCTTGAAAGACCGGTATCTGGTAAGAAGTATTATTCTGGAGCACTTCTGCTTAGAAGCATTATTTTCACTGCAGCCAACAGGAACAGGTTTTACATTTCATAAAGTACACTGAGATTTACAGTTATCCTCACTCTTCAACGGGCTGAACTTTACAGACATTTTAAAGCCTTTCATTTTTTAAAGCAGGAGTGACTTGAGTCACAATGTAGGCAAGGGCTGGCTGCTGATGGGGTTTAATCAAAGGGGTGGTTTACTAGGGAGTGGAACTTGAAGTCTCTTGTGCAAGAGAATTTATCATAGGTTACTTTATAATCAAATTATTTCACAATCTTTAGACTGAATTTTTCTAGTTAGAACACTCTAACTTGCATAAACCTTTGAGGCAATATCAAATGGGAAGGTGTGAGAGAGAAAGGCTTTAAAATATTCCATAAAACTGTAAATCCTTGTAATAAATGCTGTTTCATATATAACCTTATTTTCCAATGAAAATCCAGTTCTTGGAAAATTGTGACCAGTTTCACTGAGGTTTGTTACATGAAATGGTTTGCTCTAAACATTGATGTATAACCAGCTTGAGCAGAGGAAGAGATGTGAGGAGGGCCTGTGAGCACAAGCCCAACTCCTCTGAGTTGGGATCCCTGCTCACAGTGCCAGATGGGTCCAGCTCTGGATTGTCTGTTTCTCCTGAAAATGATCACAGACATTTATTACATTATATATAAAAGAGTGTTACATCAGGCAGCAAGTATTTTCCCTGTCTGTATAAGCATCTGTGCCTCTCCTTTGCTACTGGGCTGTGCTCACATCTAACACAATCCCACGACTGCACTGGAAGATTCATTTTCATTTCCTTCTATCCTGTTGATTCAAGGTTCAGTGTCTAAGATGAGGATGAGATCACATCTCCCTGCTAGTGATCAAGGCAAGGTCATTTGCATTCTGCTGGACATTTTTAAGGAGAAAGATACTCCTGTTTGTGGAGGGGGGCTAATTCCTAGGCACCAGTGCCAATAATACAGACTTTAGCGTCTTTTTCCTCCACTATCTGAATCACCTATAAAATGGCTGCTGGAGAAGTGATGAAGAAATTTATTAAGATCTAAATCCCAAGCTTTGTTTCTCTTGTTTTCTCTGATGAAGCCTCTGCTTGGTTCTCTCTGTACCTTGATTTCTTTTTCCAGTTGGTGACTTACCCCTAGGGAAGGGTTTGTCCAGGTACCAGATGGGGTACAAGAGAGACTAGCAAATTCCAGCCCAAAGGGAGTCATGACTAACAATGCATGGAGAACTGTCTATAGAAGTCTCACTGTTCCAGTCCACAGTACATTTATTTCCAGGTCTACATCAGGGATAAAAGGCAAAATCCACTGTTTATCCATTTCCCCAGCAGGGTGAGCTCCCTGCTTTATACAGCTTAACAAAAGCAGGGGAAAGCCATGCAGATGCAGTGTTTCTGGTAACATTAATTCTCTCATCTGAAAGACCTGGCAGACCTTCTCATTTTGCTGTTATCACTACACTTTTCATTGATGCCTGATCTTATGGCTGTGTTGTTTTATCAGCACACACTTTCCTCAAGGTTTGTGCCAGTGGAAGATCGACAACTGCTTCTTAGTCTTTTGTGCCTGGAAAATCAGCTAGATTTTCTTCCTTTTGTATCTTTTCCATTGCATTTTGTCACTTATGTATGAACAGGAGCTGTCTGACAAATGGCATTTTGTCCCACTGTTCGCTTGATTGCTTGCTTCCTTTATGCTTCTGAGATTTTAAATCATATTCCTGTACTCAAACCTGTTCTTGCAACTAAATCGCTACACAAGGCTGATATCCTTTATACTGGTGAAATGGCTGATCAAATAAGAATTTTTGTAATCTAAAGGGACAAGTAGTTTGTAGGGCTAAAGACAGAGATTTCACTTATTTGTGGTGTGATTGGAATAGTTTTGGTCCAAATAGTATCCCAGCATAACTGATGAATGCTTTGGGGCAGGAGGAATAAGTGGAGAGGAAGGAGAGAGGGAATGGTTCTATCTACCCTCTTTTCTGAGAACATCCATAGGAAAACTCCCTGGGGCAGCATCATGTCCATGTTGGCAAGAAAATGAGTTTTGGGGCAGAGGTACAGGACCATGTCTCTATCATATCAGCTAACCTGGGAGCAGTTTGTGCCCAGGCCAACTAGCACCAACCCAAACTATCCCTGGGCACAGCTAGGGGTTGGCATGGGACCATTCTCAATAAGAAGTTTTAATTCAGCCATCTTGTTCTGCAAGGTGAAAGGGTTTATGGATGTGGCCATCCATAGTTTATGGATGACATCCTGGCTGCCTTAGGAATGGTCCCCATCATCTTTAGTTGAATAGTTAGAGTTGGAAAGGACCTTAAGATCATCTAGTTCCAACCCTTCTGCCATTGGCAGGGACACCTCCCATTAATTCCTTACCAAGGCCAATCCTTTACCTATGTTCTTTGTACCAACACCCACAAAACCATTCATGTTGCCCCTCTGAAGGGCTGGAGATGAGGGTGAAGTGTGGGTGAGCCTGTTTTACACCCCCTGCAAAGGCATGGGCATGAAAAGTGTACAGAGGGCTCTTGAGAAATGCAGCCCTTAATGCTGTTAGCAAGTCTTGGCCTCTCCAAAGGTCATTTTCCTGGTAGTGTCTGGCTCATTACCCATGAGGAATCCCACCCTTGGAAGCGGGGGTGAGGTGCTGCTGTTAAATGCATGGTTTCCCAGCAAAGTCATGCACAAGGAAGCAGGAGCTATGAGCCGTGGGTTGCTCTGTGGAGACCTTTATGCAGAAGGCTGGAAGTGACCCTTTAAGCTGCTGTGAGGTTGGGTGACTGCAAATGGCCTTGAGCTTTTTGTCAACTTCAGCAGATGAAAATCAGATCGGCTCATGCCCTATCAGTGTGTCTGTGAACAAGGGAGCTCCAAAACTAACAACTCAGCGGGTTCCCTTTCCTCCTGAGAGGCTCCTTCAAGCTGGCTTCTGCAGATGCTGCAGATCAGTCCTGCTCCCAGCTAAGATTGGGCCAAGCCTCATCCTTCATCATGAGGATCAAAGTGGTGAGGAAACACCATCCACGGATGGGGAGATGAAGCAGAGAGCAGATTTACGTGGTGCACCCAGTGGTTCACCTGATAGATGCTTATCTCAAGGAGATATTTAAGGGACGGCAGATATCAAGGAGATGCTTGTAGTCCTGCCTCTGTCCCCTAAGAAATGGTATAGTCATACACTGAGATGTTTTTAACCCACAAAGGGTGATGTTCCAGCAAGAAAATTAACTGAAACTGGTCTTAAACTAGAAATTGAAAAGCAAGCATCTTGGTGATGAAGGCGCAAGGAAAGAGCCCCTAGTCCCCAGCCAGGCACTGCCTCTTCTTTCCCCATCCTGAGCAGACATAGCTCACTGGGTGGTAGAAAGCAAATACCACACACACCTCCTGCCCCCATGTGCATTACACAATGCACTGATTTGTTCATTGGAAATTGATTATGTACTTGTTTACGTCATGGTTTAAATAACTGGGTTTTAACTGTGATATTGGCCTTAGAAGATGTGAGCTGCTTTCCAGAGAGATAGAAATGAAGTAACTAAATGAATTGAAGTAACTAGGTATTTATTATGAGGAACTCCTCTGGGTGGCTTGTTTTCTTTGTTCTTTAGAGGATTATATTTCAAATCATCCTTTATAACTCCATGGACATATTTTGTTTGTTAGATTGGTGATACATTCTCTTCTAGTATTATCCTCCACTGTGTGTTATGAGTCCAATTAGCAATCTGCAATGGTTGACTTTCAGTGGGGGATTTAGATGTTACTTACATGCACCTAATCACTGTGATTTCTTTTGGTGATGATGGCATCCAAGCAGAGACAGGCATAGTGAAGAAGTCCTATGCAACTCCAAACTTTACTCAGGACACCGATGTAGAAGATGGTTGTCTTAATCTCAAATTGTTTCCAGCAGCAAGACAAAGAGGCATCCAAGATAGATGTTCTATGGGTAGGGGGAAGGATGGTGGTTGCCAGAGCACTTTTTTTAAGGGCTTGTTTGCAATTGGAGCAAAACCAGCCAAATTATATAGTGCCTGTAATATAAGTTGCCTGTAATATAAGTTGCAAATACAGACTCTAAAGCTATCTTCTGTACTAGTAACAGTGCCTTTATCCAGCTCCTGAGATCCTATGGCATGGTGCGATCCTATGGCATGGTGTGATCCATACTGTATAACTGTCTTAGCCTTCAAAACAAGGTGACCACATCAGACTCTACTTGAATAGTTCCTAGCCAGGACTAATCATTGAAACAGCCCAGGAATTTTTGGCAGAGGCCAAACCTGACAGAGCTGTTCCAATAATGTAATACTGTGGATGATCAATTTTCATTGATCACATCCTGATGCACATCCTGATTAATCTGTACAGATGCAGAGAAGTCAGCTGAATCACTGTGCAGACTCTACCAACTGTACTAGCTGCAACTTGATAGGTTATAATGACATCTTGGGCATAGCAGACACAATGGACTTGTGTGTTACACATGAAAACAAGCACGCTTATGCAGGTGAAGGTCAGTGCCACTCTGACCTGTCTGTTCTGTATGATTCCAATTCTTGAGGCTGCAGCATTAGCAGCTTCCTGCCTCACAAGAGCCAGGGGAGCTCAGTGGTTTTATTTTTGATGATGGTGGTGCCTAAGTCAACAGAAATCTGCCCAGTACACCATAGGAACTAACATTTTGATGCTGCACAGAAGGAAGCATTTAGACACTGCTCACTGTCTAATGAAAACACTTCTGGTGTTTTATTTTATTATCAACTGCACAATAAAGATTGGACTCGATGATCTTAAAGGTCTTTTCCAACCCAGCTAATTCTTTGATTATATGATACTTCTTAAAATTAAAGCTTCTGTGCTATTTCAGATTATAACATCCACACTGAAGCCTCATCTCCTTCCAGGAAAAGCGTCATACCAGCAGCATCAGCATTGTGTGACACATCAGAAGACTCATCCTGCAGGACCAGAGAGGTACTAGTCTTTTCTTGATAACATACAGCTTAACATACAGCTTAACATAAGATCCTGCTTCCCAGACTTCCTCTCAAACACTGATTGTTATTTCTTCTTGCTCTCATCTCTGCAGAGGAATATTCCTTTTGTATGGGCTTTAGAGCCACAGAGGACATTACATTCTCTATGCTGATTTTCAGTGTTTTTATGTAAAGGTCTATTTAATGTTGACTGACTGTATGGATTGCAACATGAGGACGCATGCAATTGAGATCAAAGTAACCAAGGACAGGTAATAATTGACTAGGATCCCAGACCTCAGCATTGCAGCATCCCCAAACCTTACTTGCAGGGGGGCTCTCCAGCCTCTTCCTTTGCCTTTTCAGTGATACTGGGAAGTCTCTCACATGTCAGAAGTCACTCACTGCTCTGCTGTACTTTTCCTCTGAAGTTTCTCTAATAGAAGAGCATTGTATCTATCACAAGCACCTTGAGAACTGATGGAAGAACAGAGGTAAAATGTGCCTGATGGTCTTTGCTTTGAGCCTTGTGCACCCATTTGGCCCAAGTGAAATAGCATAAAGCAGTAAACTGACAAGTCACATGTGGAATACTTCACACAAGGACACAGTGTATCTGTGTAAGATGCAATGTAGAAGCAGGCTGGATGTCAGATTCACCTGTAGCTATCCAGGCAGAGGTTCAAAGAGTGCATATCTCTTACCACCAGGTATCTGCAGCCAGCTGTGGGAGATAAACACTCCATTACTTACACTGCAAAGGGAAGAGATGTAAATTTGATTTACATTGATTTCCTACAGAGAAAACTGTAGAACAGAAGACTAGCCAGCTACAAAAGTAGGAAAATCCAAAAGTGTTGTCTAAAATTGCCCAGTGTGAACATGGTGATAATGATGAAAGGAATGGAAGATTACAGTCTACGTTCTTTCATCTTGTTTGCTAACTTTTGGAAGCATCAGAGAAAGGGCACAATTGAAGAACATATTATCATAACTAATTAACTTACTACTAATTAATGGAAGATCAAACACTGCAGACATAAATTACTCTGCATGAAGTGTAAGGGAAAATCCAGGAAAACATCGAAGTATGTGCTAAAACGAATTTGGTTTTAATGTCACTTAAGCATATACTTTGCTAAATAACCCCATGCCTCTGTGGTTTTAAAGGCATACTTACAGTTGAAATGGCAAAATAAAGTCCTATCAGTCTCCAAGTACATGTACCCCATTATAAATAACCATTCTCAGAAGTATAATAGTTCTTAGATTCTAAAAAAATTTTTTTATTAGCCATTAACTGTTTAAGTTGTTCTTAAGAGAATGTCTTCAAGAAAATGTTGAGGCAGAGAGCAATCAACATTGCATATGGTGCTCGTTCTGAACTGCTATGGGAGGTCATTTGTCAACTAATAAGAGAAGAAATGAAGAAAAATACCTGCCTTGCAGAAGACTGAGAAATCTACTCAGGCATCACGTGCTCCTTTATGAGGATGAGTTGATGTTTGCAAAGGCTGTTCCCACTTAATGTTTCAGATTCTGCTTGCAATATCACCATTAGAAAGCTGTGCTGCTAGGGCAAAATTCAGCAAAATTGGATTGCAAACATCAAAACTTACATATCTATTTATACCTTACAGATTTACAAAGTTGCCTATTAGTAAATGGTGAGGAATAAAGTGAGCACTATTCTGATATATTGTGTCCTTCATGATAGCACAGAGATCTGCTGATGTACCAGGTAAGGGAGCTTCTACTATTAAAAGCTGTCTGTCTCTTTCCAATCTCGAAGGCAAAATTAAATGTCTTTTGAATGTCATGTGTGTCTTCCCTTTCATTGGCTACCAATATTCTCATGGAATCTTTTATGTCTCTTGCACGAGGTTTCAAGTAAAATCACCCTAATACCTATTTATCTCCCTAATAACTAAAATCTCTAAGGCAGGCACCTACCACTCCTTGATTTCCCATGTCTGAAAGTTAACATTCAACAGAAGTCTGGAACCAGATGTTCTTTAAGGTCCCTTCCAGTTCAAACAGTTCCATGATCTTCATGACTCTTTCCTGGCCCTGACTACCATGGGACACAGCTCCACACGCGTGCTTCCATACTCCAGCCCAGGCCACAGCTGTGCTGCACAAATTGCTTTGCTCCTCAGGGGTTTTACAGAAGTTTGCCCTGGTTTTAAGCAATCAGCTTGCACTTGTCTTTGTTTTTACCAGGAGCCAATGTGATGGAATTTTCCTGTTGTTCTGAATAACATTTTCAGGTTGCCTGTGTTAGCAGGACTTAAAATGTTGCTCAATTTCCCAGAAGGCTGATTTCCTTCTGGAAGAAATGAGATTTTTCAGCAAAATCTATGAGTGCTATGGCAGTTTGCACTGCTGAAATTAAAGAATTTGGCTTGGGTAGTAGATTTATTCTGTTCCACAGGTGGAAAACAGTACAGCCCTGAAAGCAAGCAAATCTTGTTCAAATACAAAGTGTGATAGCAAAGAGTAGTCACCGATTTCCCCTGTACCACATTCTGATTTTAGCTAGGGAAAACATGACTCCTCTCTACCATGGACTTCTTTAGGGAGCAAGGAGCGTTCAAAACCTACACTTCCCACTGCAAAATATTGCAACACCATTGTTCTGTCTGTGTGAAAGACAGGTGGGGGAAATTCACATTTCAATGGGTCTTCATAAAAACCAAAGGGTTTTGTTCACATTCATGTTGTAGGTCAGGTGTCTGTGGGGGTGTCCCACTGACAATGAAAGAGAAAATGTAGGAGTGACAACTCAGCCATTCTCTGCATTAGAAATGGGGAAAGTGGATCAGTTGCCACCAAAAAAGAAGAGATAATTTCCAAGGCAAGGTTACAGAAAAGAACATTCTGGAGTGCTTGGCATTTCCTGGTTAATTAGATTTTATGGGTAGAAAAGGGAAATCACTGTTTACTTAACTGTTATTTGCTGCTTAAACACTTAAGTAGCTCACCTTGCTAGTCTCTCAGATGCTTAAGCTTGCCTGTTAGTATGCAGATTAAACATAAACATCAGTAATGTTTTCATCCTGCAAATAATTCTTAGAACAAAAATACCATTAACTCTGGGTTGAATATAATAAACAGGGTAATAAGGAAGCAAACTGCTGAACCAGAATGTCAGAGCTGCAGAAACACCTGGTATTTGACAGAGATCAACCTGTGTATTATGTGTGCCAGTATTAGGGCAAAGAGAGGATTCCCATGGGTGCAAAGCTGCTGCTGTCGTTTAACATCTGGCCCAGAATCTGATGAAGGAGAACATTCAGTGGTTTTGGTCCCCTAATTAGTGCTTAGAAAATTTACAGCCATGTGGATCATGCTCTGAAGTGAAGCCCTAGGAGATGTTGTTCTTTGAGGCATCATGTCTGCTGAGATTCTCATGGATTCAGCCCATTCTCCCAACCTTCTGGGCAACGTGAGGAGAAACAAAAGGATGTCAAAAGTTGGTATAAATGCAAAGCACTCAAGGTGGTACACAAGCGAGAATTAAAGGAGGGAGAGAGCTTTGTATCAGCTCTCTGCAGTGGGTGAGGATGTCCTGAAACCTGTTTAAAATGTGATGAAGCAAAGTTGTGTCATATCAGATCTTTCTCAATGTTTTTGACGTCATCCTCCTGGTGGCAGGGATGGGGAGATGGAGACAAGTGTTACGTGACTCGTCAGTGAGTGATGGATCCAGGGTTAACATTGGGACCAGACTCCAGCAGTGGCTGACTCCCAAGCCCTCTGTCTAATCCATCCCCATGCCTGTGTTTGAAACAGGCTGGCAAAAGTCAATGGGTGGGCTTGGCTGGTGGTCCCATTGTGTAATGGACACGGTCAGTGGATATTCACCCTTGGGCATTGCGACACATTCACTGCACATTTCACTGCAACCTGTGATAAGGGAGATAACCACCCTGCTTTACAGAAGGTTCTTTGCTGTTACTTATTGACAAAGCACTCAGCTGTCAAACTTGCACAATCCCACAGGCCCTATAAATACCAGATACCTTTCCTATCCTCTTCCACAACCAACTTCCATCCTCCATTGGTCATTCAGGCACTTTGCAGGAGCACGAAGCCGAAAAATCAGCTGGCAGCCATGAGGATCCTCTACGTTATCTTTGCTGTCGTCCTCCTGCTCTTCCAGGCTTCTTCAGGTGAGAAGCAAAGTTAATCCTACAAAGAACAAAAGGGCTTGTAAGCAGAGGTGAACAAAAGCAGCCATCAACTGACAGACAAGATGTGATGATGCTGCTGTGCAGTGGATGGGACCGAGAACACCTGTGTCCACAATGGCACTCTTCCTTAGAGAATATCTTAGGATATAAATAATACCCTTCTTAGAGAAGGATAAATTTTAGACTGAAAACTGATGTTTTAACATATTCCACTCCCCACAGGTTCCACAGATCCCCTTTTTCCTGACACCACTGAGTGCAAGAACCAAGGAAAGTTCTGCCGTGTTGGCACATGCCCACCCACCTTCACTGCCTCAGGGTCATGCCATGGGGGGCTGCTGAGATGCTGCTCAAAGTAAGTGCCACAGGACTGAAGGGCATCAGAGGGCACCTTTGTCCTGCTATTTTATCTGATATTTCCTTGAATAATAAGCACAAGACTGTAGGGCTTGCAGGGCAGCCGTTTGTGAGGAGTACAGATGGAGGATGAGCAGGTTGTTGTGTTCACACATCGTAGGTGCGTTTTTAAGGAGGCAATTGATTTTTATGGTGGTTATGTGTGAGAGTAAAAGGAGGGTCAAAATTTCCCATAAATCGGTGTGTTTCATTTTATTTTAAATTGTGATGGGAAGAGAAAAGAAATTTTTTCAAAAAACTATTAGGAAAATATTTCACAGTATTTTCACCCATCAGGGGACACAATGTATCCCCCTTTGTTCTTTTTATTTCCAAAATGACCTAGAAAAATGAATTTTAAGGGAGGAAACATGCTCACAGAATTCTGCTTCTCATTCTCTTCCAATCTCTCTTTCTCCCAGCACTGTTCAGTTCTTAGAAAGGTGAAGAAGAGTGAATTTGTTACTGACTGGAGACAACTGGGTGTGCATCTCACTTTTGTCTTTGGAGATGACTTTCTAATAATGTCTGGATTTTCCCTTATAGAAAGATTTTTTCCTTCTTTAAGGTTATGAACACACTTTTGAGGAATGCACTTTAACTTAGGATAAAACATATTCCCAGGCATTTAATTCCTACAGCAGTTTTGTTCTGTTGATGGCCACGTGATGACCATTGCCAGCTGCGGTGACTACCACACACACTTAATTCAGTGTGAAATGAGGAGATGTTCCTGCATTTTAGAATGAAAAGAACAGCTGTGATGACATAAGTCATCCTAACAAGAAATGTTCAGGCAGATACTCAACCACTGAGGTGACTGGACAGAGCCTGGCTCAAAACAAAGGGAGAGCTCAGATCCTTATTTTCTGAATTTTCCAGAGATCTTTATTTTGTTACTTATAGAATTGCCAGGGTTTAAATGTTCTCAGAGAGTGAAGAAAGTGTGATGAGATTGCTCTAGGGAGAAGGTTTCATAGCATTTGGTCAGCACATGGATCCCCATGTCAGTCAGACAGTGGTTTCAGGAAACCCAAATCATACCAATAATGGAACAGGTTTGATTTCTCAAGATTAAGATGCAAAGGAAGCATCCACTTAGAAACTCAGGGAAGTAAGTAAACGGTACAGAAGCAACCTACTGTTAGACAGGTTTAGAAAGGAATGATGTGATTCCTCATTTTCTGTGAATGATTATTCTCTTTACAAAGCAATTTCTACTGATAGCAAACAGACTGGTTGGAGCAGATAGCAGGTCTCCAGAATTCTGTGAGAACATCTGTAAAGCATGATCACAGGAGATTTGGGGCTGGGAAATGATCAAGACCTCTTGAGTTTGCTTCCAGGTGTAGTTTTTTCTATAGAAATACTCTTCCTTGGAAGAATGTACCCATATGTGATATTGATGGGTGCTAATGTTCAGGATTAAAAATCTTCCTATTTGGATTTTGGATTTTCAGCTGGGTTGATCAATATAGCAGTAGAATTTGAAACCAACAGGGTATTCTAAGGTACAGTATAAGCAGGTATTTTCCAGCTTAGGATTCAATCTACTGAGTTGATAAATAAGAAATCTTTTAAACTGGATACAAAGAGTTTAATTCAGTAAAGATACATTGAGCTATTTAGTGGTATTTGAAGTGCCTTGGACTGTTTACATATACAAATATATATATATACACATATATATACATGTCTGCCCGAGATAGTTCATGAACTACAGGAAAACACTGCTTTTCAGAACAGAGGGGTGAAGGCCAAACAGATACCCCAGAATGCTTCAAATGGCACCAGACTTGGGCGGTTCAGTAACTCAATCAAATCCTCAGTCTTTATTTTGGGGTGAGCCAAATTAAGATTTCATTACTAGTGGTAATGTAACTAGTGTGTCAGTGACCAAAGCTCTTGAGATTGAATACTTGGAGACCTAAACACTCAGCACACACAGGGACCCTTCCATGGAGGTATCTAAATGTAGGTGGTTGAGCCCACTGTGTACGTTTATTCTGAAAGGTAATTAGCAGGTATTGAGGCTTTTAGAGACTGACTTTCAATTACACTTCAGCAAAATAACGAGAGCCTTTGTATCTTTACAGGATTGTGGCAGAATAAGAGAAGGCTTTCCTGGGTCAATGCCCTTTTACCAGCAACATTTCTGCTGCCATGAAGAGGTGATTTTGATGGATTCCTCCTCTTTTTAAAGCCTACTGCAAATAAGCATGAAAAAAAGCTTCCAGAGGGCATGTTCTGTTAGCACACTGCTTCTGAAGATCCAGGTTTTCCTTTGCTGAAGTCACTCCCTTTTTTGCTTTTAACACATAAGCCACTTTGGTACCTTGGCCATCTATTCCAGCCTACCTCACGGTGATGTTCGGGTGTTCAATCAGCCCAGGTTCATGCAGCTCTTGAAGGATGTGAAGCAATATATATGTTATTATTTCATTCACACCAAAAATAAATGTCTTCTTAAACCAACAACTGTGATCTTCTATTGTTACTACCAGTGATTTTCTCTGTGGTTCTGACTCTAAGCTCATTGAGTCACGCAGTCTTTTTAAACACATAAGTTTGTGGAGTCTCACATATTTCTGAGTGATTTGGAAAAGGGAATGGGGAAAACAGCAACCAGTTTTGATGATACTAAAATGTTCAGGATGGCAAGATTGAAAGTTGAGTTGTAAGAACTGTACAAGCAGCTCCTGATTTTGAGTGATTAAATGACAAAACGGCAACAACACCTCCAGTCCCAGTGCTGCAAAATTTACATATATAGTATGCATATATGTGTAATAGACATACTATATATATCTAGTGTATATAGTGAATACAGGATTGATGTTTTCAAAACAAGTGTATATCACTCCAAGCCTTGGCTCTGTGGTTCTGTGTGGAGACAGTTCAGACCCCAACACTGTATTTATGAAGTCAAGTGTACACATACATATCTCTATCTCTATCTCTATCTCTATCTCTATCTCTATCTCTATCTCTATCTCT